>CALNHX010007767.1:0-69471 GCA_940337035.1 Agriotes lineatus | reverse complement strand
TGACAGTTAATTTTCAAATAGGAGGATGAAACCTATCTATTACGATAAAGTAGAAGACAATCAGCTCAGGTGGCGCCACCTATCGTGAATATAATTGTTGCTGATGCTTACGTGCATTAGTGTCCGAATTTGATTTATTGAATGAGTTTCTTCCACAGGAAATACTTAGTAGTGTTACCTAAAGAACCTCCATGTTTCATACCCTTATTAATAGGGGTTTCTTTGGAAGTTTACTCTGCTCTTCATGCTATTATTGGTAATAGTGATAGTGCACATTAATGCTGAACAACTTTAAATTACACAAATATATCGTATCAACAGCAAATATTCAAATTCAACTCATTAAAAGAATTTCTCCTTCCTTTTGTTTACAAGCTACCATTAAGCATTTTCATGTTATAAGTGCGAAGTTGTACTACTACCACTAATTAGCTAAGTTCCTTCATTTAAATAATATGATATTATGTACTTAAAATTCCCTGTAAAATAACAATTCTCCTTAGTCCACTTGTAATATTTTACGTTTAGAATATTTTATACATATCGAGAGCATGAGAATCTATGAGATTCCGAAGCCTAATTTTCGAACTCCTTTTGAACTTGCTGGACGAAAAACTACATTTTTTGCGTTAGGAAGAGTTTATCAGTTAAGCAATAAACTTGGAGAGAAGTACCCGCGCTGCTTTTGAAATAGCATTTTTCATGCACTATTTCCTATATTTACACAAAGGTATAAACACCATGAAGAAGCCTGAAAGGTGTTTCCAGGAAAAATACGCGTTTTCGGGTATTTTAACAAGACCGCTTCTTCTTTCTGTGGAAGTATGGATCCGGCCCTGAGCGCAGCTAGAATCCGACGTCAGCTTTATGTCTACAAAGACATTCACGTAAGTGTGAGCTTAACGGCGTCCCTAGAAAGTTCACATGCTGACTAATGTCGGCGTCACCTTTAAAACACCGTAATTTTTCCGTTTTTCCCCAACATCACTCGCTCGATACAAATGTTCAGTCTGGGACGTATTTTGCTAAGAAATATTTTCTAAATGAAAAAGCTTCTTATTTACTACAATTCTGTTTCATACTTTATTTAATGTATCCGCTGCAGCAGCCGCTTTGTTGCACTGTTTCATTTATCAAATTCAATTGCTCACAGAAGACCAGCGCATGGAACTCTGCCTTAAAAGACAAGAATTATTGATAGCTTACATGATGTATGCGTGTTATGACTTTAGAATTGATCATTGGGCTTTAGAGTCGAGGGAAGATTACATCCATTAGCCACCTGGCGGCTGTCACGTGAACTTACGCAAGTGACAAATGGCGATTGCGACGAAGATGATGATGGAGCGCTGGAACATTGCGACATTTCGAAGTTAATGCACTCACTCCCCGGAATTTTCCGGAACTATTACGCCGCTAGCACATTATTGTTTCCATCCATCCGAACGAATGGGGCTCGACAACACAATTTCACTCAATTAAGATGAACCAAGCAATTACACGCACCGCTGTCGTACGAATGGGACAATGAAATTGTCACCCATCTTTACGACAGCACCAGACTAGATCAATAACTTTCCTATCTAATAGAACAATACGATCCCTTCGGAATCGGAGAATTTCTAAATCCTACTTTCCATCTTCTGCAAATGTGTTCCGAAAGGTCAACGCGGATCGTAGAGCATAAAATTCCTCATTTCCAAATACTGTTTTCCCTAAATCAAGTCTTGAAATGTGTTGCCCCATTGTGGTCCCATAGATCAACTGACTAATTGTTTGGAACATGCAAGACAAGAGAAAAACTGAACTGGATCCGCCAAAGTCGAAAAGTTTTGAAATTAAAATTAGATTCCTTTTTGTATAAATTTTAATTTGGAGCGACAGCCGTGTTTGGAAGAACAGAGGAGGTATTATTACAACACAGTTTTGAACCTCAACTTCAGCGTGCTGTAAAATCATAATAAAAATATATTACCTGCAATAACGAGCTTCATGATAATATTACACCTGAAGCCGGGAGAGGAGCTGAGATATTAAATTTTCATTAATTGTAACAACATTAATTAAAATATGATAAACACGTGGGTGATGCTGCAGAGCTAATAGCATTAATATTAACATTTTCTCCAACGCAAAGCAATTACTACGCCATAGGCATCAATCACATTACGTAATGTACGCTGTTTATAAAGTATGAATGCTGGAAATGAAATGAAACCATTATCGGATTAAGTACGCAGACATAATGCGAAATTGCACTCTCTAGTTTGCAGATTATTTTCATTAGAATAATTAGATATCGCGCACAAAATGAACACAATTAAATTAGTACAATAATGCCGTTGCAGTTCCTAGTTCATAGAATATTAAAACGGGCATACGAACGAGGCAATAAACACAGGTATGGAAATGTATAAAATGCTTTCAGTACTGCTGTATTAGTTTTTATTGCATTTAATTAGACACCCATCTAAAACCAACGATCGTACATTTACCTACTGCACTTGAAGAACAGTTCGTTCCTAAACCGTAAGTGTTGTCGCCGTTAACCCTTTTTCCACTTCACAAACTAGATGTTGTGAGCCATGTAATCAAAACTATAGTTTGAGCAAAAAGAGAGTAACCTACTAAATTCTTTAAAACCATATATGTTACAGCACAGCAAATGCTTTCCTACCCTTGCTACCCCCATTTTTGATCTGCATAATTTAAAATGAAATACTAAATATCAAAATTAGAAGAGAATAAGATATGCACAAGTTTAAAAGATGCTATAACTAAACAAGTCTAATAAACACAGAATCACAAGAACAAAGGGAAAATATAGAGTAAATATGCATGAAGATCAAACATGACATTCTAGAAGTAACGGTGTAAAACAATTGGAGATAAAGAGAAAGAAAAACGAAAAATTGGTTCAATGGTGTATGTAAAACATTTTTGAAAAAGAAAAAGAGAGAAGAAGCGAGTTTTTTGATGTACCAATAAGAGAAAGAAAGAAAGTGCATCGGTTGTGTTAGTTACTGTTCATTCTTTTTGTCATTTGTTTAATTACAACTGTTAATTTTTGATATGGCTTTGCTAACGGGCATATAGATGCCAGGGTTCGATTTGTTCACTCAGTTACATAGATCAAGTACACATAAAATAAACATTTATTCATTCAAATATTTACAAGTTAAAATAAATACTTATATTCTGTATAAAATTCACAAAATAAAGATATGATCTGGACTGCGAGAAACCGGAAGCCTGAGTAGTTAGGCAAACCACATCGCCTTCCGCTTCGCTTCTCCTCGGAAATTAGTTCGGGCCGCTGCAACGAACGTCGTAAGGTCACTAAATACATAAAGGTACCGCCATTCCATTCCAAGATTTTGTTCCCCCAAATTAAAAAGGACAGAACATTGTAAGAAAGTGAGAGTGAGACACTAATAACAGGAACCCCAAATTAAAAGAGACGAAAGATATATGTTTGCACAGTTGGCGGTACCTTTATGATTTAGTAACCTTAGAACGTCGTGCTTTATGGCGCCCTCGTACGGTCGAAGCTGGAATCACAAAAAAAGGTTGTCAGGTTTGTTATTAATTCTACCAGGGTGATAATTTGTTGTTTATTCGGGGATCAATTGTTTAAACTTTATAAGTGGTACGGGCGGATTTTACTGGTGAGAAGCTGCAGTACCCGCAAGTGAAATAACAGTGAATTTAATTAATTTTCGGGACAATTCCAGCCATAACCTAACTTCAGCTTACGAATGAAATCTGCTTCAGGGAGCTTATGTTTCGATAATAGGGCACTGCAGACGGATTTAGGAGGTCCGCTAACAGCACCCCCACAGGTGAGTGAAGGTCTTCACTTTTGCAAGTACTTAATTATACCTAGCCGGGGTCTGTAGCTCAGTGGTAAGCATCCTGACTACTGATCTAAGAATCTCGAGTTCGATTCCCGGTCCCGGTGTGGTTTTCAAAAATAAAAAAATGCAGATGAAAGCTTCTACAGAATGCCATCATTCGGAAGTGATGTAAAGCCGTGGGTTCCATGTTACTACGATGTGTAGCATGTAAAAGATCCCTTACTAGGGTTGGAACTCCTTAGTCTCGGCAAAATTCTAAGTAGGACTTTGACCATATGACCAAAGCAGTTGGTGTCTAAGGTACCTGGTAGTCTGCATGCCTAGACCTTGTCCATTAACAAACAATTATACCTAGGGCCGGCGTGATTTAAAGATAGAGCCGGTTTACTGGGAGTTTGCCGAATGGCGTCCTCGTAAACGAGTTAATCCCTTAACGAATTTAAATACTTTCTAAGTTATTGCAAGTAATGTTAAGACCTGGGGCTTTGTGTTTTAAGAGCAGTGCTGGCTATTAGAGGCACGCAAATAACATCCTCATAAACGAGTTAAGCTCATGCATTCTAGTTATGGACCTAGGGTATAGCTTTTTAATGAATTATGCGGGTGATTTTGGGAATCAGCTTCAAGGAGATAAAGGTCTACAACTCTCACAGGCGTCTACTCGATTAGCCACATTTAAGTTATAGACGGGGTCGGTTTTGAATAGGATGTGCAGAGATCACAGGCGTTTATTCAATGGACCACTTTGATCTCCAACAGGAATTCGGGTTGTTTCTAGGAAATTCTGGGCCCACGAGTAAAAGTGTTTCAGGTAGTATTAGGGTTTAGGCGAAAGCCTAAGGTGGAAAGCTGGTTCGGATCGCTGGACGCAAGACACTCTAACAGCGTGCGTTCCTTGCTTTTATACCTTACCAATCCTCCTTATCTATGCTAAAGTTCGGACAGAAACGCGTGAATAACGGGCGGCTGTGCACTCGCGCAGAGCGAAGTTTCATAGCGATATCTTCATCCTCGCGTCTTGGAGATACATTACCCTGATTGTGGCGAAGTTTTAGTGGAGACCAAATTCGAACGTATTACAATGAGTAAAAGTACGGATTTCACCCGGCGCTAACGTTACAAAATAATATAAGGAGATACGAAGGAAAGCAACCACAATGTGTAAAAAACGAGAAGAAATACTAATATGTCAAAATATATACCGAGATTACCTCATAACAAACTCCCCAGGGAATATTATCAGGTTATAAACAGGACCAAAGGAAAATTCTATAAGAACCAAAGCAGTTAGAACTAAGGGAAGCAAAGTATTATGCGGTGAAAATTAAATTTTAGAAAGATGGGCGAATTGTTTCTCGGATACATTAATGGACAAGAACATAGGGTAGAACATAGCTTTCGCGAACAAGAACTGGAAGAAAGGACCAAGAGGTTATAGGAAACCAAACTATAGAAGAAATAATGAGTTCAATTATAAAACTGAAGAAGAACAAGGCGCCAAGGTAGAATACGATACCAGCGAAAGTTATGAGGAAAAGGGAGAGAGCTACTGCATAAAAGAATATTCGAATTAGTGAAAACGATATGGAAAGAAGAAACATTCCAGCATGAATGTTACAATAGTACAGTTTATCAGATATACATATAGAGACTCTGCTACAGAGTGGATTTCTCTACGCAAAAAATAATTTTCAGTTTTGCTTTACTCACAACACGGTGGTCCAGGAATTGTCTCGTGTTGTAGCAAAGTTGCCAGCTACTTCATGAACAGGATGGGGTGGGGTCTTCAAAAGCGCCACAGGTTCGCGACGGTTCAAACCCGAAAACCTAAACACTAAACCACATAGCTGTTTCATAAAACTATAAATAAAATAAACGCCAGAGATAGATGTAACTCAATTGTTTATTTACACTGTAATCAGCTTCAAAAGCACATAAATCTTGTACAAACGTAACGTTTGAGAGGGCAAAAGCAAAACTGCTAAATGCTACTCATATGAATTCTAGTACAAATTATGAAAACGAAAATCCCACGATTCTGTATATTTCAATGTATTCGTAGTAATGTCTCTCTAATTTTAAGCTTTGATTCTGTTATAAATGCACCTAGTGGAAGTGTTGAGGTTTTATTCTGAATTTTCTCTTAGTTTTAATTGTTGTAAAAATAAGATTAAGATATCTGTGCACATTTTTATTTGTGAAATGGCATTTAAATAAATTGAGTGCAGAGCATAAGCTGTCAAAATTGTTTCGCACTACTATACACGAGCACACGTAACCCAACTGTCATGAGTAATAAGAACTTGCGAAACCGGGCAACGAGAGCTACATTTCGCATAGACGTTTAATTACGTTAGAACGCAAAAACTCGCATGAATGAGCCTATACGTTCGGAGGTTTGTTGCACACTTTAAGTTGTGTGTTTAACCAATTACAAGAGTTTTCATTTTGCTTCAGTATTCCCTCGTATAAACATTTATCGCAAACAAAACCTGGTAGAACAATTTTTTCGTTACTTAATTGCAGCCAAAACCCGTAGACAGTTCTGCCACTCTAAGGCACAATAAATGAACTAACTAACTCATACAACTCGTAGTGAACACATCTGAGACGACAGATTTCGGGTAACGACGGGCTACCACCAGTGCTATTCAATATAGTGCTCGAGAAGGCGATCAAAAATATAGGTGTTGACACGAATGGCATAATATACAATAAATCCAGACAAATTCTAATATACTCCGACGACATCAGTATTATTGTGGACCAATCCTGGGTGCAAATCAGGTGTCTGGAGCTGAATCGTGGAGGAAGATGGGATTCAAAATAAACGAAAAAAAAACTAAGTGATTACTAAAACCCAGCTTAGATTAGAACAGAGCTTAACAATAAAGGAGTGCAACCTAAAGATACCAAGCAAATAGTTTCAAATACCTAGTTAGCCGCTGTACGCTCCAAAGCGCAATCGCAATAGAATAAATTAACGATAATCTTGCAGTAATGTAAGCCGGATGAAGCGCTGCGAATACTTAACACTTTTCCGTAACCAAAAGCGTCCAATGCGTTGGTTAGGCTACTCCGGAGGAGAGAGTGCGTTAATACTAAACTGATACTGATCAAAACCAAATACGAGCGCCACCAAATTAAATTATTCAACATCTCGCAAATCTAAGTTGCAGGATTCCTCGGTGATACGGTAATCGCAACTTACAATAGGGAAATTATATCAAAAATACATTTATTAGACGCAGACTCTTTGATAGGCTATAACCTATTATAGCAAGTTAAAGTATTTTATTTCCAAAGTATTTATATTATGCCTAAACTAATTCTAAACATTTTCTAAATGTGTTGTATCTATTTTAAAGTGTACACAATAACAGAAAGTCATGCCTAATAACATGCAACTTCAATTAAATCTGTGGCTTCACCTCAATTAATGTTAGCGAAAATGTTCTATACTAAACATGTTTGCAGTTAATCTATTTTACATCAGATATATTTTCGATCTTAAAAATGGTTTAAATAACATCGAAACGTCGACTGTTAAGGTACAAATGAGTTTTTCTTTTTAATCGGTAACTCAAAAATACTTGATCAAGTGCTGAGCCCAAAGTATCTACCCAATTAAATATTGAATCTATGATATTTGAAAGTAGAAAAACGATGCGATTTCAATATTAAACCTGTCACGTGATCACGTGACGTTCACAGCGTGATGTTAATTTCAAATACTTGCCTAACACACATATACAGTTACATATATAATAAATCAATACATTAGTATGCCCGGTATAAACAGGAAAATTTCAATATTCTAATGTCTCAAATCAATTTACGTCAATGCACTTGACTTGCGGCAAAGTATTTATTGAAATGAAAGCTTGATGGTGTATCTTATATATATTTCTAAAAGTCCTGACTGACTGACTCATCAACGCCCAGCCCAAACCCTTGGACCTAGAAAGCTGAAATTTTGCACAGAGGTTCCCTTTATGATGTATACAAGGAATAAGGAAGGATATTTCGAAATTCAACCCCTAAAGGGGTAAAATGGGGGTTCCAATTTTGTATGGAAAAATAATATTAAATAGACATTTCGACTTGAAACTTCGTAGGAGTACTCCTAAAAACAAATAAGCAAACACGTATTTCTTGATTTTCCGAAAATCAACCCCTTAGGGGGTGAAATGGGGTAAGTAAGCCTAAAAATCGATATGGGTGTCGTTATTGAGGTTTATTGGGACGTTGATTGCGAAAATGGCATTTATTTTTAAGTCCAAGACGGTGAACATGACATAAGGGAAGAAACGGGACGGGACGGGACTGGACTGGACGGAACGGGACGGGACTGAGCGGGACGGGACTGAACGGGAAGGGAAGGGACGGAACGGGACGGGACGGGACGGGGCAAAGCGGGACGGGGCGGGGCGGGACGGGTCGGGGCGGGGCGGGACGGACGGGACGGAAATGGGAAGGAAAAGGATGGGATGGAAGGGGAGGGGATGGGATGGAAGAGGAGGGGTGGGACGGGACGGGAAGGGACGGGACTGGACGGGAGGGAAAAGGGCGGGACGGGACGGGACGGGAAGGGTCGAGACGGGGCGGGGCGGGGCGGAACGGGATGATACGGAAAGGAAAGGGAAGGAATGGGATGGAAGGGGAAGGGACGGGACGGGACGGAAAGGGACGGGACTGGACGGGACGGGACTGAACAAGAAGGGACTGGACGGAAAAGGAAGGGACGGGACGAAAAGGAACGAAACGGGACGGGACGGAAAGGGAAGGGAGGGGAAGGAATGGGATGGAAGGGGAGAGGACGGGACAGGACGAGACGGGACGGGACGGGAGGGAATGGGACGGTACGGAGACGGGGACGGAGAAAGGGACGGGGACGGGGATAGGATGGGATGACAGAAAATAATTAGTCATTAGTTAATACACAAATAACGAACCTCGCGCGAACGAAGTCGCGGGTAAAAGCTAGTTAGTTATAAAACACAGCGTCCTACGATTGTGAAGTTCAGAAAACCAAAGTCTCAACTTCCATCTAACAGCCTTATTCTGCAATCCAAATCTAGAAGGCCCAAAATACTACCATCCTTCAGGTGTAAATATCAAAAACGTCCATACTAAAAACACTAAAAGTATATATATACGAACAAACTTCAGTCAATACGGACTCATTACAAGCCACATTTGAAAAAACCCTTTAACAGTAAAACACAATTTGCTTACAGGCGAGAAGTGCCTGAAAGCAATTAATTTTTGACATACTGTGTACAACCAAATTACCAACAGATACCTCCACGGCCCGACTCGCCAAGAACTCCTGTTTCTTCCCCATATATTCTCATTTGCATGGTGCCTAACCAGAGCTGTGCGGTACTCGAGTACAAGTACTCAGTAACTGTACTCTGAGTACTTTTAGTGTACTCGGTATTCAGTCCAGGAGAACATTTTATTAAATGTACTTGTACTTGTATTTGACGCATTTACGTGTACTCGAGTACATATCCCTGTACTTAAATACATTTTCGGGTACTCGAATACATTTACGTGTACTCGAATATATTTACGTGTACTCGAGTACATATTCGTGCACTCGAATACATTTTCGGGTACTCGAGTACATTGGACTGCGCAATAAGTACCTACATTTTTATCCAATTTCAGACATGCGGCTCCCAGTCGCCATAAAAATCTTATTTTCTGAATGTATTTTTTTTTGGCAGTGGTCTATTATAGTATGTTTTTTATCGGACTTTTTCCACTGTCTAGGGTGTATATCACATGACGTTTCGGGAGTTTTTGATCTACAGGTGTTGCTAGTTAGTCCTGAGAAGGACTTATTTTTACCATTGTTCCGCCATTGCATTCTTCTGTACTCGGTACTCTGTACTTGTATAGGTATTCGAATACTTTCATTGTGTACTTGTACTCGGTACTCGATTACATTTTAAGTAAAATGATTGTACTCGGTACTCGAATACTTTTGTCTGTACTCGGAATAGCTCTGTTCCAAACCCAAACTCCAATTACTTAGTCAACGGGAATAAACGACTATACAGCGAACATCGATTCACAAATCACCTCAACGGGTCAGACGCTAAGTCTAAATCGATTAATAGTAATTTATTATACAAGACGATAAAGTTAAATTTTATCCACGAGTGAATCGTTCAACGTCGAGACGAAGTCGAGACGTTAATGATTCAAGAGTGGATAGTAATAACTCTATCATCTTGTATAATACAGCAATTTTTTCTATATCAAGAACTTTAACAATTTCAAAAGAAACTAAGGAAAGTCAAATCACATTTTAAAATCTCAGTAGCTAGATTGGGTTGCTAGGATAATAGGAAGCTGTAATATTTATAATATTAAATAAAAGTTAGAAAATTAAATTACTGTATCTACCCTTGATGTTAAAGTGGTACTTTATCTACCCTTGCTGTTAAAGTAACACTTGACCTTTTGTTTTGAGTCGATTAAAGCACACTTTAACATTTGCTATAGAAAAATTGTATTTTATTTAGTTTCCGCTTTACATGCCAACGAAAAACAATGTCGGACGGAAGTGACTACAAGACCGTGTCAATGCTAACGGCCCCCAAGCAGGTTATGCAATACGTCAAGACCCAGCAGAAAACGTCTGAAAAGCTATTCGATACGAGATAGTATGCCCATATTCGCACAAATAGACCACACAATGTAGGTACTATCGTGAATGGATTTTCAAAGATATTCACCAAGTGGTATAGTAGCCACCGCCTACTACAGTTAGATGTCAGCTATCAACCTTCAACATGTCCAAAATAAACACCCAGCTTGTCTGGTAGATATCAAGATTCTAGGGTTAGTTAACGAACATACCTCTTTCAGAGGTCGCTGTCACCAAGCAATATTACTTACCACGAGGAGAGCAAAATTCAAGCGTTTAACTGAAACGAATATGTGAAATTCTTAACTTAAACTTGCAACGAACCTCAACGATAACCTGTGGCAGTTAAAAATTACGTATATCCTTTAAATTTGCATTGCGATTTTCAATAAGTAGCGTTAGCTAAGGTGAGAGAGAGTATTAGAAATAATTTTAGTAAATAAGGTAAATATAGGTTAAGGTCAAAACTACCGACATTACGACATACGGAGAGTGATCACAAACGATAACGAGAAAGCAATGCAAATTAAGGCAACAATGATGCAAGCAACAAGAACACTCATCCCCCTTAATAAAATAGGTACAGATAAAAGTCGTAGAAAGAAATACAAAACACATGATGTATAAAACGTAGATGAGATCTATATAATAACATATGGTAGCAATACTTGGCTGCTATCACAGTATAATGAAGAAAAACTAAACGTTTTTGAAGGAAAGTGCTAAGGAAAACCCTCGAACCAATTACAGGTGGAATTATGAATTATGCTAATAGTACAAAGAAATGACATATACAAGAAAGATGGATGATAACGCTAATGCCAAAGTGGTAGAAGAGCAAAACCCGACTGATAAATTCTAATAGATTGCTGTCGCGTATATACAAATTATTGTAATATAAATTTCAATTTCTGTATTCAATGAACTCTTGTAATAAGCGAGGTTCAGTTTTCATACACATGAGACAGTAGGTCATTAACACTAACTAAGTTCTAATGAAGTTATTTTGTTAACGTATTGTACTTTGATTGGTTTAAGACCAGTTATAGTATCACGTCATATGAACTTATGGAACAAACATATACAGACCTTATTATTTTCTAGATTACGACGGACACCTTGTGGTTAAAGACCACGCCTTGAAAATTTTGTTGCAATGGATCGGCTCAACGGTAAATAACGTGCCATATGTGTTAGAGCAAACCGTTCCATCGAAGTCGTTCGGACAAAGTTCCCAAGAAAAAGTGATCTCTAAGGTGGGGGACATTAATTAGCCGTCCAGAACTCTAGATTTAACACCCAAAAATTTCTCTCTATAGCTTCATCTCAAATGGTAGGTGTAATTCTATATATTTCTTCACGAATGCCTTGTTTTAGTTGGTTCAAACTTTTTGGGAACTGTTAGCTTCAATTGTGTCGTTGGCTCAAGCTTCGTGACTACGTGGATACAATTGCCGGCCGGACTAACTCATGGAGTCGGTGTATAGTTGTAAATGGAGAAGGTTAATTAAAAGACAAAAAGGGGGCCAACGAATCTTTTAATTACGACAAGTGTATCCACGTTCATCGAGAATTCATAAACACAAAGTAGCACAATAATCTGAGACAAAGCACACGAATCGAGGTAGCAGTAACAAAGAACAAAATACTCATATCACAGTATATAATCACAAATACAAATACAACGTAGAAAAGGGTACAGGTGATAATCACATATAAAGTCATAAATATATGCAACAATACAGTCATAAGTCATTTAATCATAACTGCTAAAATTAAGATGCACTTTAAAACACAATAAAGTCGTTACTAGGTACAACTTTTTAAACTATACACAAATTACATTAAATACTGCCACAAGAATTTAAAACAGTAAAGGAGAATAAAATAGGCTCCCAGGATGAAAACCAATAAGTGCATTAATGTACTTAGTTCGTGAATCGAACTGTAAATGATGGCAAAATTAAAGGCTACGAGGTTCTGAAGGAATTCCAAGCAGGAATCTTCAGCCACGCAGATATCAACATACACAACATTATGGTCATGCCAAGCACAAAAGGTAAACCAATACACGTTACTTCAATTCCTTTTGTTGAGCTCCCTTTGGCTTACATAGGAGGCTGGGTTTTAAAATCTCACGGCCGCGACAGCTAAAGGTCACTGACCAATGTAGGACTGCAAAACCCATCAGAAACGACACAAGGGCTTACACAGGGGCTCCCACCTGCCGCTAAAGAATGTCCACGATAGAATCAATACGTCTGAACCACGGTACGAAGAAACTGCAATTGATCTACCCCAAGATTAATCGCACCGATGAAATCAAATACAAGCAGTAGGAGTGCGCGCGAAACTCAAAATGTGCGTTACAGACGCCGAACTAACATAGACTGCGCGCATAAACCTGCAAAGTTAATAGAAGCGCATTGTGAACGTAACATCTTTCACTGTAAACCTTTGATTTGAGATAACTCATCGGGAAAAATTTATAGGTGTTAAATCTGAACACAATAATAAAAATAGTAAAAGCAAAGAAGAGATACATATAGAATAAACAAAATATTTTTTGGCACGCACAGAAGTTTTTATTGCAATTGGTATCCAAGACGAAAATGGTGGACTTTACTATTTACATAGGTACTCGTATTATAATATGTGGTTGCTATAGTATCAATAGTTACTTCTGCTTACTCGAAATGTTTTACCTATGTTTAATAGATATCAATAACTCTTCGTGTATAATACTGAAGATTCTTGATTAAATGGCATATTGTCGAATTTCCACCTCTATTCTCTAAGTGATCACGTTTTCTATAGCCAAAACTGCTTTCAAATTAGTTTTGAATATTTATCTACTTTTTTTACTTTTACGATACTTTTGTGATACTATATTTAGCTGACTAAAATAATTTTAAATCAGTTTTCAAATTTTTGAAACTGTATTATCTGTAAAAAAATAATTCGTAAAGAACGTTATGGGGTATAAATTAATAAAACACGAGTGAAAGAAATTTACCCCTAGGATGCGATTGCTTATATAAATATATACATTTAATCCGATAACATATCGGTCATCTGATCGAAATGATAATTTGTTTAACAAAATCAAACTTATTCCTGTGTAAAAAACACTTTCAATTGAGATGAAATATAAATATTTTAAAACGAGAGGATATTTATTTCAGGTAAATAAATCATCAGAATTTAAAACCAACATGTTTGATGTAAAAATAACATTATTAGAGCGTAATACTTTGATGTTGATCAAACAACGATTTATTCGCATGTTCAAATAAAGGATTGCTGCCCAAAACGAAATTCCCATGTTTTACCTTATAGAACCTAAAAAGCTGTAATTTTCAATTATGGGCTATATTTTGGCAACCGCAATTTGATAAAAGTATAAATTAGACTCATTTCCGACATACAATAGAAAATAAATGCTTCCAACAGCTAAGAATAGAGTTTTTAACAACTGATTTAAATAATAAAATTGAAAATTTTCGAAAGCTGCATGGCATCCTTTAAAGTAGCAATAATTTCTGTACCATTGCTGATAACCTTTTTCTTGTTGCAATGGGTAAAGGTAGAGCAAGATATCAAATAACACGAGTCCAATGCTTGTCCAATATAACAGGTTTAATCAAAATTTGAAAAAAGAAAAAAGATTGACTTAATAGACTACGTTTAATTCTAAGAAAATGTATTAATCTGAAAAAACTTCTGCAAATAAGATTAGCAAACCGTAAGCTAAATAATAAATTTATTTGTAAATAAACAAGGGCATTATGGTAGGTACGTATTTAAAATGTCTCGGACCATTGAAAGTCCCGCTAATTGTGAGATACGCGCTGTCATTCGATTCTCAAATGCAAGAGAAGGGAAAGCAATGGAATGATAAAAAATGGCCGTATGACCGTCCGTCATTAATGATGACCTGGTGCGGAGAGTAGATGAAAAAGTTCGAGAATACAGACGATTTACGATTTCATCATTATCTAATGAGTTTCCTCAAGTTTCGAGAAGAGTTCTTTGTGAAATTGTGACAGAACGCTTAAATGACGAAAGTTGTGCTCAAGCTGGGTACCAAAAATGCTGACATTAGCAAACCAAAAGGCAGCTTTCTATGAGGATAGAATTCAGAAGTTGGTGGTACGATACGATAAGTGCCTTAACATAGGTGGAAATTACGTTGAAAACTAGATTAACGTCCAGGCTTTCATGTATAAATAAAATTGTTAAAATAAATTCTTCTTGTGTTTTTTAATATCAAAACGGTACTTACTTTAAAAACACGCCTCGTATTAATAGTTATTCAGAACAAAAGTCTTACTTTTTCATTTAGACTTCGGAGTGAGAATGTGGCTAATAGAGCCAGTATCTAAACTGCAAGTTGTTTAGATTTTGCAAGTTGCTCAAAGAAGAGAATTCCGAAATTTATGCAAATTCGTCTGGTATCCAAAAGAAAAACGTTTATTTTCATTGCCTCTATCAATATTTAATATTTAATGGATTCTTCAAATTTATCGATTAGAACTTTAAAAAAGGTGGCCGCAGCTATCTCGATTCTGACTTTAGACGGATTAAGAAGGTGAATACGAAACACGAAAACGATTATCGATCAATATCGTGACGTGATATAGTCTGCAAGCCCTAATAGTAGTGTGTGCTACGACATTGAACATATTTCTTCATAGCTTAAATAAAATAGCAAATAAATTCTGCAAACGCAAAAATCAACGTTCCCGATAATGCTAACCCGATTAGAGCGAAAAATTTGATTTATTACTTTTATAAAATATCTTTAGATACCTTTACACAATTTTTACAAGTTGACATGAGAAAATAGGTCTAAGAAAACTTAAAACAAAACGAAATTATACCTACTAGATTGACAGAACAGTGTTTCACCCTAAACGAGGAATGAGTACAGCCCGAGCTAGCTCTAATTCTAGCTAGTGTATGGCGTGAATAAGGACCAGGCAGCGGTTATTGAGGTAAAAAACTTCATTAGTTAAAACGAAATGGACGCCAGTCGTTATTCACACCATAAAAGCAAATCTAGCTACCAAAACAAATCACCACCTACCTTGTATGCCTCTTACTTCGACCTAAATCTTAGAAGACCATGAGCACGTTCATGAAGGGTGTTAGCATAAAAATACCCAAGAAAATATCGACCAATAAGAGTCAATAGAAATTTAATATTCAACAACATTATCAGCAATTAAGAATCATAATCAAAGCTGGAGGCTCAATAAGGCCCAGAGATAATAACTAATAATTAAATGGGTTGGAGTCACCCAAATCAAACAGTCAAAAATAAAATGAATTATTAAAATTCGAACGCCTTACAGCAAAACAAAAATTAAAAAGCGCCCATGCCAGCAATACTATGGCATAATATGATCTCCGGATATCAAGCAAACATCCAGGTAATTGAATAAAACAGAGAGCACTCGACTGGCTTGCAAAATTGATAATATTAGAATTTATGAAAAGCCGGGCGTTCAAAGTCACACTTGCACAAAGGGTGGTGTACAGGGTACATACAAGCATGCTTTTAGCAAATCTCTAGGTGAACACGGTCTAGCGTCTGATAGAACTACTTTCAAATGCCTTTGTAAAAAACTATGCAAATCATAGCGGCTAAATTGTCCTTATCAATACAAGCAACACGCTGAATCGCAATTAAATATGTACTTACTGCGGTAGGCGATGGTCCTCTACGGTTCCCTCGTATACAGCCCACAGGTGCGAAGGCATCAAGAAAATCGCCACATTCCTGGATTCAGATTAATTGGAATTATCTTGGCTCAGAACTAGTGCGGATCGGCCTGCTCCAGAGAATTTCAAGGGGATATTGTCACCAGACATTAATGGGCCTAATTATCACTTAATTAGAACTGGAACAAAAATGATAATAAGGAATAATCTCACCCCAAGCTTATATGCATAGCCTACTTTGATCAAAGTAATTAAAATTTATTTAAAAGGTTTGATTTGTTCGAGGTTCACAGCCACCCTGCTGAGCCCTCAAAATCGAAGGACGCCGCTCGCAAAAATCTAGATAGCGTACCTCTATTATCGAAGGTTGCGCACCTTTTCGAAAAAACCAGAACTTCTTCGTGCGGCGCTCGGCGAAAAGAAGAGCCGGCGTGATATATAAATTGAGATGCGAACCAGCAACGAAGGTGCGGTCGTGAGGAACGCCAAAAATGAAATGGGGCGTTACAGGAGACAGGTAGTTTGACTGCTAAAAAATTGGAACATTTACAAGACTAAATTAACTTCATTTTGGAGAAAAACCTCGAAAATCCTGAAAAAAGAGATATTAGCATAACGTTTTATTTGTTTTAAATTGCTTTTATAAGAGGAAATAAATGAGTTTGCAAGTTACATGATTCTTTAATTTATGATAACGCAACCTCTTCGTCAGGTTTAGTGGATAAAGATGTTTCGCACATAAAATCTAATTTTCTGTGAAACAGAAGTACGGCCTTTCCGATTGCTTTTCACTACATATCAATCGTATTTCACTGTTTGTCAAACATAATTTTTATTGATCAATATTGACAGGTGTTGACAAAAGGAAAGGGCATTGGAGGTAAAGTGAAACACAGCTGATATATGGCGAAAAGTAATCGGAAAACCCTGTACATTAAAACGGCAAATATTTACATCAAATAATAAGATACATTGTGTATATAACAAAGATAAAAATATACTGCAAAATACTAAATTTTACTATAATAAATTGTAGCAACCTAATTTCAATAATAAAACAGAGCTCACCTGTTTCTTCCAAATGCGGCAGCCTTTTATGGTAATAAAATTCGCATAGCCTTACCTTCACCTTTAATTTTCATCATCTTGAAAGCTAAAACAGAAACTATTTTTTTAAGTATCGCATCATATTACAAAGTAGCTACTTTTGTTAAAAATTTAACTGTGTCGAATTATTATAAATTTCCAAAAAATAGACAAAAAGACTATTTCCTAGAGGAGCGAATAGCTTCACAAGGCTGTTACGCTTAATTAAGTATTTTAGAATATCTTCTAAACCTAAAAAACATTGAAAATAATTCACGCCACATTACTTAAAGAGCCTGCAGTTTTCTGTATTTGCGAATAACAATAAACAAATTCAAATGCAAAGTACGCATGCCAGGCGCTGGCCTCGGTATCAGAAGCAAAGGTTATCCTCTTACATTACAGTTGCGCCAATTTTATGCGATATGTTAAGACAGCTTCTAATTTATTCAGATAAAAATGTCGTATTTTGTGTATTTAGCCTCTGTTGGTTTTATTATTTTTAGTGCTGCACATTGCAGTGAAAATATACCACCACCTATTATAGTAGCATATGAACCGTTTGGTATTCAAGTATTTTTGACAGACACTGACGGCGTCAGTAAAGTCGATTTCTATGCAAACATCAACAGGGAACTTAAAAAGTCAGATGTGGGTGATATATTTTTAGAAGCAACAGAACCAAATGAAGATGGGAAATGGATAATAATGGATGAAGAATACGAACTCAAATTAGGAGACATCATTTACTATACGTTATTTGTGAAGAAATTCGATACGAGCTACAAGTTGGAAGGGTTGTCATATGAAATTAAGGGTAACTATTAATTTTATTTAGCTTTTACTAACAATCAAATAACAAAAAAAATGTATACTGCTCTAGTCTTTGGCTTCACAAAATATATCGCCTTATACGTAATGCTATTAATTGCAGGTGGAAGTACTACCCGTAATTATAACATCTATTAATATTGATGGTTTATAATTGGCGATTGCTATCCGCAGCTGCCCTTTATTTTTACTTCAATAGAAATTAACTGAACTAATCACATTTAATATAAATTTACTTCCTTGTAATTAAAATGGTTTAGACAAGATAAATATAGCGATTAAATAAAATTCAACTTCTTACAGGTATGATTCCTTCTCCAACAACGATACCCATAACTGCAGCAACTACTTCATCCACTCTTCCTCCTACAACATCAACAAATAGACCTACGACGAAAACATCCACGCTAACAACATCGACAGCCGCACCCTCAACACAAACATCTCCGTCTACAACACGAACAACGACACTTACAACATCAACAGCGACATCCACAACACCACCGACTTCGTCTCCAACAAAAACAACGCCGCCTGTAGTAAGCACTTCACCTACAACACCAGTAACAGTTCCTCCCTTAACGGTTCCTGTGGAATGTGGCGATAATATCTACGTTGACATTGACGGTAATTCCATAGACATTTTCAAAGGATCTAGACCAAGAAACAGTTATGAGCTTTTAAAGAATTTGAATGAGAAAGAGGTGTCTCTTATAAACTTTAAGGACTGTTCGATCGAAATCAAAGACGTAAACGAGGATTCTGATTCGGACACTTTAACTATGCACTTCTTTTAGTTACTTTAATATAGAGTAATGATCTAGTGAATGGCAATTTTCAAAGGATGTTATTTTTTTAAATAGCAAAATAAATGTGTTAAAGGGTTTCCAAATTTTATATAGGAATTTAATTCCTTTAATCTACCATTACGATGGGAAGCCCAGTGTATTTTGTTTTCTTAAAGTTTCTAACCTTGATGACAACGCCCTATTGCTTGGGGGCATTAATGGATGTAGTTATAAACCCTTACTAATATCATTCTTTTAGTACTTCATTTAATTTTAACCCTAGCTCAGGGAATTTTGTAATAAAACAGGGTTTAAATTCTCCCGTTAGATATAAAACGTTACAACGGCAGTATTAGTAGTATATCGTTTTTAATGCATGCTGAAAATAGCCCAATAAAAGTGTAAATATGTACTTAGGTTTTACCCTTCCTAAAGCAGTTGACCTGTGCTTCCATCTTTATTGGCTATTGCAGTCTAATCTAAGAGAAAACATATTACAATGGCAATTGTTTGTAAATTCAAATAGATCGCTGATATCACAGATTTCGAATAGAACACATACTTGCATTTTAAACTATTGAAACTATCTAATCTGTCAAGTTCAAACATATGCCACTATCTTCACTTGACTATTTTATTGAAAGCCTCAAACAAACATACTAGCAATCATAAACGCTACAATTAGTTTTTTCATTTAAAACACCTTCTAATATCTACAAAAATAAGTAAATACCCTTCTACCAAGTGTATTATTCAAGTTCCAATAAATGCAACTGCATGAGCAGTGTGTTGACTAGCCTTTTATTTCGAATAAGACTTACTTTGTACTTAAAAACTAAAATGCATATTTATCACTGTTATGTATGGGTAATCCCAGCGGGGTTATCGCCGACTTTATCATCCACACTCAGACAACATCTCGAATTTATGCTTTAGTAATACCCATCATGATGTTGTGCCAACTTTTACTTGCAGTTCTCCTTCCGACCAGCTTGGGGAATTTCGAAAAGGACAAGTACTATGCGGTACCGATTCCCGAGATTGTCGTTTATGAGACCGGCTTTCATGTTAGCATACCGGACGAACCTGGAATTGAACTGCTGTATTTTCACGGCCTAAAAGGCAGCGCAAATGCATCTCTCGAAGCAGACGCCATTACCATGGGCACTAGAGAACGAACTGGCAGGAAGTGGGTAGTTTATGACAACAGCACAAGTTTTACAAACGGAGATTTTCTACAGTATTGGTTGTACGTCAAACGAAATGGCTTGGGTTACCGGATGAACTCAGGATACTATGAAGTAGGAGGTAAGAAAATTATTAATAGATGAGTGTTACGACTTGAAGTTAATGGGTTGAAATGTATGTAAAGGAAAGTGAGAAAAACGTTTAATGCATGTACACGTGCTTTCAAAACTTTCGCGTACACCTATTTTTCGCTGTATTGAATCAGGGTTGTAATTAATCAATTATGACATTTGAAAAATCAAAATGCCTCTACTGATAGAGCAAGACAAAGTTTTGATGCTTTCCAAATTAGAAGAGGGGTGGTCCATAAGAAAAGTTGCTACTCATTATGGGTTAAATAAAAGCAGGAATTTGTGTCCTGAGGGTCCAATCACAATTTTTCGAAATGCTGTCAATGTCATCTTTAACCTATTCTCAAAATTACCCGTGGACACAGCTAAAATTTTGCAAAATCGTTGTTACTTGATTTCGAATGTGTACGCGAAAGTTTTGAAAGCAAGTGTACATGGTGAACTGCAGTTATTTATTTATTTATTTATTTATTCAATATATTATGGGCAGGATAGTAAAATTAAAAATTATTATATTCAAGGTGGTCACTTTTTTACATTTACTACAAATTTGATATGCACCTAATTTTATATTAAACAATCTTTCTGAAAACTTGCTGCAACCTGACAAACAGAAATACGTACATTCTCGTAAATTCGTATGCTTTTTTTAGAATAGACATTTATTGATATATTTTTCCTAAGTGTATTCTTTCACTGAAGTATGATAACAATATTTGATTTAATATTTTCAATGCAAATAGTTAATCTGCTATTTCTTATTTCTTCTTAAACTTTTGGAATTCTACAGACTCATGTTTAAATGTATATGTGGCTGTTGACAGACCAGTCACCTCCATAGGTTGACTTCATTCTTTCACAATTTTCTGGTTTTCTTTTCCGGTTCAATTATATGCTTCTCTCATAGATCTTTCAGTACCCCCTTTGTGGTCAATTCTGTCATTTGCCATCCTCCGTACATGGTACTGTTTTTTTTTTGCTATCTATACTATCATATCGTTTCGGTTGTAACAGTACATGGAATTTCCACTTACTTTAAATTTGAACAAAACGCTTTAATATATAATTAATTATTTGATCCTTTTATTCCTCAGTAAACATGAAACACTCTTAATACCTCAGTTCGTGGCTTATAACGATCACTAGATGCCAAAACCGGAATATGGTTCACCCTGCAATGTTGTCGCACTGAAACTGACTTTAAACAATTCCCAAGAAAAGCAAACTACTTGACATCAATCTATTGAAAATAAAATACAAATACAAACATGAAAACACACAAATAAAATAAAAGAGAGCCAGTTTAAGTCATCAAGTAATCTACGTGCGATATAGCTGGGTCTACACACATGTACATTCAAACCCATACATGATATTACATCAATAAAACGCATTCGATTAACGTTGAAATTATGTTTGAAAGGTGCGCAAGTGTCAAAATGTCTTGATACAGTGCTGACTTAAGCCGACCCGGACGCTCTGCCATCTAATCAAATAGAGACAACACGCGTACGTAAACACACTTCTTAATCCCGATTCGCACGCAGAGAGAGCAATTTAAGCTTTTCTAAACTGAAAGCATTTTACCTAGAAGCAGGCTGCCGCGCATCTTTGAATTCAGCACTTCTTAGTTTGCGTCATTTAGCTTGGATGGTAAAACGCGTGACACTGGTAACCCCCCTCACCCCCGTTGCTGGTTAACGGCACGAAGTTTGGAAGCTCTTCAAAGAACACCTTTTGGATGTTGTACAATTGGTATGCTCATCTCGTAGACGGTAAAGATGCG
Source organism: Agriotes lineatus (assembly GCA_940337035.1). NCBI lineage: Eukaryota > Metazoa > Arthropoda > Insecta > Coleoptera > Elateridae > Agriotes > Agriotes lineatus. Next base: position 47,413 of record CALNHX010007767.1, on the reverse strand, counting down.
TTCATTTAATTCGTAAACACTTGTTCGCTGTACTTTAAAAGGTGTGCAGCAGATAATTTACTGCATTTGGGCAAATTCGCATAATGCGCTTCTGGAATCGCAGCGTGGGTGCTGTCTGTTGAAGCTGGCGTGCGACCAAAGCTGAAATTAAAAATTCCAACAAAATATTCTTCGAAGTTGACATTTCGATTAGTCCCGCGTACAGGCTTGGAATTGCATTTATCGCAGCACACACGTAAATTTTAAATTTATAATAAATTTCCAGCGCAGGACCGACTTTGAGAACATTTGCTTACATAAAATGCGTTGGTCAAATATAATTTACAATGTTAGAAACAAGCAAACCCAACCTGGCCTTTAACTTTGAATATGAAATAAACATTACAGGAGAAGGATGCAGATGGTGCTTTACACGGTACATCTTGTGTACTTTTTCATTTATTCTTCTTGTTACTATCCTCTTCAGTATATTTCTTTCCCACCTCAGTACTCTTCTTTGGCAAGTTTTACTCATTTTCCAAGTCTTGCATCCGTACAAAACCATTGATCTTCACAATGTCTTACATAATCTGACCTTCCTTGGTATAAGATTTGACCTCAAAATTCTATTCATTATTCCAATAAATCTAGTTCCTATCAATATTCTCATTTCCACCTCTTTACTTCCTTCACACTTCTTTCCTAATAACTTTCCAGGTGTAGAGATTAAAAAACGACTGCTACTGGTGATATATCATATTCATAAAAAGTTACTTATGCTTCTCTCATTACAAAAATTTGATCTGCCGTAACTCTAGCTTGGTATTCTCCGAGTTTAAATCCTATTAATGGTACTAATTTAAGGCTGATACCATTTTATATGTCACATCTACCAGGGCGGTGTATCCCTGTAATTGTTACAGCTTACTACTTGTCCTCTTCCCAGATTTTCGGCATATTTGCTTGCTTCTAGATTTTATTACCATTTCATGTAATTTTTTATTGTTTGAGTATTGCTTCTCCATATTTTAATTTTCCGCCACATTTACGTATACTGAATTCTGAAACATAGTTCTTTACGTTTTAGGTTACTGTCTCCATCGCATCTGTTGCGAGTTAGGCTACCACTTGCTAATTTTCCGCAATTCCTATTTTTTCCCTTTCATCTGCTTCGCTTTTCTCGCCCTCATTTAACATTTTATGGAAATTCTCTCTCCATCTCCCCCTTATTCATTTATAAGCAGGAGCTGATTCAGCTCTGTTTCGACGTCAACAGGCAATTTCGGATTTTGGTCGCATTTATGTTGAAGAGGAAGAACTCAACGTAACTTGCCATTGAAAATGAATGATTATACGACAATCCCTTATTGGTAATATAACACTTGTACCATACCACAATAGTAATCTTACGGTATCTCAAATAACTAATAATTTCCAAAGCTGAGCTGAATTAAAACATGGTAAAAGTAATAACTGGCAGCACAAAATAGCCATTCAGAAGCAATTTGACCATTTTAATATTAACTGGCAACATAGCTAAGGTACGATTCATAACCTCAAGTATAAAATTAGTTAACCTCAACTACAAAGTTAAGTTCACATAGTAAGATGCTGTTTAGATACATAAAACTGCAAAAGTTTTAATGACAAGTTTGATCGAAATCAGTCGTAAATACCTTATAACGCAATAAGTAATTAGTTTTGTCAAAAATGGCTTCTTAAGATTTATAGCAAAATTATTATAATTTTTAATCATCCAACAATTGTAATTCAGTCAATCATACTTTTTGTTGAAAATACAAGCCATTCATATATTTTCACAATTTTAACATTAAAAAATAGTTGTTTGTGTATCTAGTACGAAAAATGATATTTTGCTGCACGGTAATGCAGTATTTTGACGAGATGAAGCCGATACAAAAAATAATTCGAAAGCAGCAAAAACATTTCGCGCACGCGTTGCACGCAGTATTTATCCTACAACTTATTTTAACAACTATATTCTTTAACTTGTAAGATACTCCTTGCTACTCTAATGTTCCATTCCATAATGTTAAAGGAAGATATTGAATAGACATATGCCGTTCGATGTCTTACATGTGTAGCCCGCACTGGTAAAAAAATATTTCAAAGCGCAGTTTTACAAATTAAACTGCTACTAAAAAATATAACACGGCTTGATTAAAGAAAGGTAGTTAATAGGATACTTTTAACGGTTTATTTTTTGTTTGCAGACATATTACCATACCAACTAAATGCAACAACTGCAATACAAGCAGGCGTTCCTTGTCTTTTCAAGAAACCGTCCCCACCAGCAACAGCAACTTGTTCAAGCTTCTGCCAAAGCGAGATGAACAATATAACTCAGACCCTGACAAAATTACAATCTGAACTAAATTTTTTGAAAAATGTTACCAAAGCGCTACTGGATGCAGTAGGTGAAACCAATAATCTTTCCTACTACGAAAAATGGATTTGGGAATAAATAGTCGTATTAAGAGACAATCTATTTATTTGTACTGTACTTTAATTGTTTATTAAAAATATTTGCGTTTTATTAAAATCTACTTACTGAGACAATGGGTAGTCAAGCCTAGGGTGCCTTGATGTCAATTGGACGTATTTGTCCTTTTACAGGTTACGGACACAAATAGCTTCCTCTTTTCTCAGTCCCATAGTAAATTAACCATTGCCACGTTGATATTACTTTTCAAATACAACAAGTGCTAAAAGTAGATGTTTATGCACGAGACATGAAAATTATGAAGCCGAAGGCAGAGTTTCATAACATGTCTCGTGCATAAACACTTTTAGCACGAGTTTGCACACAATATTTTTTCTACGGCCTTAAATTTACTGTTATTAATCCATAAATGTCGATTTAACAAAGGTTTGCATTTATGACAGTTATAATTTATGTCAATGTAAAGAGATGGCATTTACGGCACATGTGACTGTTTCTGCAGCCGGTAGCTGTCAAAGTTAGTTATCAAAGGTAATTATAATAGTACACATTTTACTTTATTTATAACATAATGCTTTAATTATTTAAAAAACACTTTACCTCTAACGAAAGAAGTAACTAGAATAACTTTATAATCTAACTTCCAGTACAAAATTCTAAATTCGACACCAGCTAGTTACTTTTAGCACATGGGCTAAAAATAAACAGCTGATATCACTTTTACACGCTGATTTATAAAACCTCATTTTTAGTGAAACAAGCTACTGCTAAAAGGCCTAATTTTTAGTAGTGGTCATAGAATAAAATATTACAAGGTATTTATTAATAATAAGTGTATATAATTCTTCTGTACATCTGTATGTCACCGAACTCCTCCTAAACGGCTAGACCGATTTTGATGATTTTTTTTCTGTTTGAGTAGGCCCCTACATGGTTTAGATTCACAATTGAACCCGGTAGGTGACGCCGCAATCGGGTTCTAAGAATTTTTTAAAAATTTTTTTACGATTTTTTAAATTTCTGGCATATCAGAACATATAACCCCAAAATTTCACCCCCCACCACCCCCCAATATTTTTTTCAATAAAAAAAATCGAAAATTCGAATATCGAAAAAACGTTTGCTGAACCCGCTAATAGCAGGCAAACCAACGTTCGGGAAGAACAACATCTGTCGGGTCCGCTAGTTGTATTATAAAAAAACTATTTCCTACGCACTATATTTTAGAATCTGTAGAATGGAAAAGTTAAATTACCTAATTATGTTACACCAACTTACGCTCTTCACTATGAAACATAATCTATAATTTAGCAGTGTCAAGTATTTAATTATGGTTACTAAAACTGAACAAAGACTAAAGCATATGTCTTATTCAAAAGTTCTTCAGGGTGAGAGCAGACAGACAATGGTCACCCGTACCGTGGTAAATAACAAGTATGTCAAATTGACATCAAGGCAAACTAGTCAAGACATCCATTAATGGTTTTGAGAAGCGAGAAACTGGAAACGAATGTATTAGCATGTATACCAAGTGGTTTCCATTGTAAAACCATAACTCAAAAATTACAACTTTGTTATTCAAAACCAATGAAATAATCTTATTCAGCTTAACATTAACATTAACTATTACAAATATATTTAGTTCTTGGTAAATTGCAGGGTCGGTTTTTTAAACAATTGCAGTAAAGCGCAAGTTTTGAAAAACTGTACGTCTTTCCTAAGCCAATTTACTAACTGCTGAAGTGCGTCATTCAAGAAAGACAGTTTTCCAAATATGTTGCGGCAGCGACACAGTTCACCCTCTTATTTAAAAAGGCTGACAAATTGGACACCGTAAACTATCGTCAAATAAGTTTGATGTGCATCACATGCAAGATCTAAGAACGCATTATCGTAAAACAAATGAAGCCATTCTCTCTGAAGCACACAACCATCCCTACCACCCAGCCTGAATTTGTACTTAGCTCTGTGATCGCTAACCTCATATTGTTCATTAATGTCTGGTCTCTGCGCTCGATGAAAATGTTGACTTGAATTATACAATAACTGCATTTCCTGAAAGCCTTCAAAGTTCCACATAAACGACTCCTATACAAATTCTACATTCATACCATTGATTTGAGTCAGTTCGCTTTTCTACGGGACAGAACATTTTCCGTCAGCGTCGGCGAAGCCATATCTCAATATACGCTATTAACAAGTGGTGTTTCACAAAGATAACTCTTGGGCCGATTGGTTTCCTCATTTTCATGTTGATCTATGTTGATGACACAAAACTGCAACAAGATTTGAATGCAATTAAGTCCTGGTGTGATGATTGGCTTCTTTCACTCAATGTTGGTAAATGTATCATACTGTAATTGGTACGAAATAACTCAATATACTATCCAAGTGGCCGTCCTCTAAATGCTATTCAGTCACATAATACTCTAAGAAAAGTGGCGGAACAAGCACCGCAACCAATCAGGAGGCCCACTCATCCAGCCTTATAAAGGACAGAAACGTTCTGATATAAGTTGGCCTGGAGTATCCACACGGGTTTCTAGCGGGGGAGCTCAAACACTTTTTTGTTCCGCCAATGTCTGGGAATAATTTTAGCGAGTACAATATCATGGTCCCAGCAAACAATCAAAGTTGTCAAAAATGCCAAAGCAACAGTGACCTTAAAATACCATTTCTAAATTCCAAACTTGTTGCAGCTCTTAAGTTACGCAATCTACATTCGACCACAGCTTGAGTTTGAAATTTCAGTATGGGCTCCTATCTTGAAAATAGACATAGAATCAATGCAACAATTGCTGCCATAAACTAGTTGTCAGAAATATCTTGGCTACCTTATAAGATTTCCTGATGCGGATCTTGAACTAACGTTAACCAATAAAAGACGCAAAAGAGCGGATCTCATCAAATATTTCGTGTGGTCCACAAGATGTTTCCGTTTGAATATACTACCATTGTCAAGCTAAATACTTAACTTAACCTAGGTCAGCGCTGAAAACTAAAGAACGAGCCATTTCGATCATCTCACAAGATAAGCTCTTCTACAATCGAATCTGGCACTACATCCATTCTTGCTACAGCGACTTTATAATTGTTGACCGTATCTCTTCTAATTAAAAAAAAAGGCTTGGATGGAAAGCTATGGTGACGTGAAAAAATTAATTGTTTAAAAATGTATTATCTTAATCTAAATACAATGACAAACATAACTTAAAAAACTCATTCCGGATTTTATCACGTGATACGTTCATTCAATAGAAAACATCCACCATATGGCAACATTGTACTCTTTCTAGAGCCAGTGACGCCACCTAGACATCGAGCTACCTCAACTCTTTCTGAATATCTGTATACTATCAAATTTTCACGTTTACAGTAGAGGCTCTGAAGCCTCTAAGATAATATTTTGTTAATAATAATAATAATAAGCTAAGCTCATACTGAGTTTAATCATTGTTGTACATATCTTCTGTAGTTGCCCAAAGGTTGCTGATTATATTCAGGGATTACTCATCATGTAGTCCCGAGTGGTGTAGCTTGAACAAGCGTCCACGTTCGATCAGCAGAGTTAAGCAACTCTGTCTCTGGTCAGAACTTGGATGGGAGTTCCACGGCTGCACTTCTCGGCGCCTCGTGGTACGGCTATCACGGCAAAAGTTGGTCCCGGCGGTCATACAACATCATGGCAGTCGTTAGTGGGGTTGGAAGTCCTCATAACTGCACAGCGACGCCTATAATTGGCCTAACGGCTGTTGGCTGAGTGCGAATTAAATAAAATAAAATAAATAAAATAAAAATAAAATGTAAATTATGCTTGGGTAGGTTACTTTTCAATATTAATAAAATTTTCTGTTATTAGTAAATATAAGTCACTAACAGTTGATATCTTCTACGATTGTCTCGCAGTAATATGGTATTTGTATTTATTTGAAACAAATTAAACTATTCCCAAAAGTAACCTTTATTTTATGTTCAAAACTGTGTGCTCAGGAATTTCATAAATGTTTAGCTATGAAACCTTTAACCTTTGAAACACAGTGTACATTATCGTCAAATTCTAAGAGTTATTATTGAAATTCCAGTTACATCGAAGCTCGCCTTATTTATTATACATGCAATACTTCTTATAAGTATAATGAGCAAAATACTCATAAAAGAATTAAACGAGAATTAATTTTGATTGTAAAATATATTATTTTAAATTTTACATATAGAAATGTTTGATTATATTACTCCAAAACCTTTATATTAGTCAATTGTGTATTATTGATATGGCACCGATTTTGCGAATTCAAATGTTTATTTTTCTTTCAGTTCGCTAGTCTCTCCAATATTCAACACACTGGTGCTTTGAAATTGTAATTTTTATACAAACGGTCTGAGTCAATTTGTGTACATGTTTTAAATAGCAGAATATCAAGACTCGTTTACCTTTTTAATATATCAGCGAAGCTTTCCTATTAATTTTTTATGAATTTATATTCTAAAATTCATTCAACTGTCAGTAAGCCTATTGATAGAACTAACGGGGGTCCCAAAAATCTTAGAATCAATTCTTGCATGGTATTTAGATCGGCATGTAATTTCTTAATTCACAACTACTGAAGGCTACTGAAAAACTAAATTTGGCCAATGTGTGTGAATAGAGTCATGGCAAGACTTGTTTCCAAGGTTTTACAAATATCAATATCGAGTTTTTTAGCTTTTCAGTAATGCCAATTCTACAATTCTTGAAAATAAAATACTTAATCATACAATTTCTTATTCTCACAAAAACACTACTACGTAAGCAATTATCAAGAAGACGTAACAACTATTTGGGTGGTATTGGATCAAAACCTTGCACCTATACATAGTTTAACTAGTGGTTGTAATTATTGCAATTGTAAATTCTAAATTGTATTATACTGTATGTAAATTGTACAGGGCGTCCCATTTTCGATGGGATGAAATGGAAGTCTCCGTTTTTGCTAAAGCGAGATTATTTTTTTTATTTTTATTTTTTTATTTTGGGACTCAGCCAACAGCCGTTAGGCCAATTGTAGGCGTCGCTGTACATCTTATGGAGACTTCCAACCCCACTAACGACTGTCATGGTGTTATTATGACATCCGGGACCAACTATTTCCGTGACAGCCGTATCACGAGGCGCCGAGAGAAGCGGCCATGGAACTCCCATCCAGAATAACATAGTTTGCACCAAATGGCATGCGGTGGGCGGTAGGGGGGGCAAAAACAAAAATTGAAAATCTCTTGGTTCCAGAGCTACAGTGGACAAATGAAAATGTAAATACTTCTGTTCAACATCACAGTTCAAAATATCATAAAAGAAAGAAGGAATTATGAATTCACTTTTTTTCCTGGATTAATATAATCTAGTGAGCATGTGCGCATTGACATATCATTTGTATTTTTTGAATTACGACGTAAAAATGTGTCTTTCAATTCAAGTCACAGTTAGCTTTGACAGCATGATATAGAATCTGTTTCTACCTTTCGAAATGCATGTACTTTACCATGCTGACTTTACTAATAAAGAAGTTATGGTAATTTTTATTTTCTCTTATAAACTCTGTCGTCAAATAGAAATGTTGAAATTAGTGATGGGCATAACCGGACAATTTTCATAACCCAATTATTTGCATTCGAATGATATTAATAACCGAATGATTATTTGAATAATCATTCGAATAAATTTTGGCTCTCGATTCGTTTCGATTTCTCCGGTTTGCCGGTTGGCGGTTCACCGTCATCTGCATCGGCATCGTAACTTGCAGATAGCAGAGGAACTCAGTTAATCGTTATTTATAATAATTGTATAAATGATTTTTATTTGATTTCTAAGGAGTTTAAACCATTGAGAATAGCTATATCAATACTAATCATAAAGAAATGATAAATATGCGAATACAAAGTATCTATTGAATCTATTTGTAGTTCCTAAAATTCTCTAGTAGCCACCCTTCCCTTTTCGCTTGCACATCATACCGGTATATTTTAGAATCCATAATTTATCTACGTTCAGCCTTCCGCGGTTCTAAGGACGCACACTTAAAGTTTTAAACATCGAAATCCACTTCTTGTTCATATCATATGACGACGGATGGGCATCGACTGCTCCGTTATTAAAAATTAAATATAAATCTGTTACGATATTGGAAAATCTTATTTCGCTTTCTGTTTATCCCTTATTAGGCATAATCAACCGCGTTTCGAAGCAAAAATGTAGGCAGTTATAAATTAATACCAACACAGCTTCGGCAAATCTCATACTCAGCAGAGCGTTATCGTTAATAGGAACGGCCCCATAAATTTAACTGGTCGACTGGGAGTCTCAAATGTGTTAATAATATCAACAAGCAGCCGCGAGCCTCACTTGGGTCAATCAGTACAATCTGCCTTGCTTATAGTTATGAATGACGTATTATTTACTGAATTTTGATCACTCGCAGGTCTCTGAGATACGGCACGTAGTACGTATCAGGAGGAGGTTATTTTTCATTCGAATACTTGGAACGAAAACCGAGTTACAGAGGTTATTTCAATAACCGGATAACCGGATATTTTTCATTCGAATAAGCCCATCACTAGTTAAAATGTTGATTTTTCGATAGTAGCTCGAATACCAAGAGAGATAATCGATTCATATAGATAATTACATAACACTAGAAAAAATCCAATGGGCACTTAATAAAATAAAATTACGGCTGTAGGAGCAAATGAAATTTACCCTGAAATGCGTATGAAGTACGTGGGAAAGAATAGTTTTAAATTGCTAACTAAAGTACGGAACAATTTATGGAAAAAAATAGATTCCAAAGGATTGGGAATTTGTAATTATACTACCGATTTACAAAAAAGGGGAAACAAAATAATGTGACCAGGAATCTACGTACTGAGTGTAGTAAGCAAGATTTACGAGAGAGCACTGAAGCAACGACTGAGAATCGAAATAAAACCTTAACTAGAGAAAGAACAAAGTGGATTTCGGAAATATACAAGGCCTCAAGGCAGACTAATAGAGATAAGGATTGAACGATACAAAACGTATTTCTTCTATTTATAGATCTATAAAAAGCTTCCGACACCAGAGAAACAATATGGAACGTATTACAAGAAAAAAATATTAACAAAGAATTAATTAAGAGGTTAAGTAGTTTTTACATCAACACTAGAAATTGTATGCGCAATAGAGAGTTATACTTCTAGCGAGTTTCAAACAAGGATTGGTGTCAGACAAGAGAAATTCAGAGTACCCTCTTATTTACAATTGTAATGGGTGAAGTCATGAAGAAAGTTTAAGTAAGTACCAATAAATTCTACGTACATCACAAAAACCTATTACCAGTTTATGTATCTCATCTTGCCTTTGCCGATGACGTAGCATTGCTATCAAGGTCGATTCAAGAACTTCAACGAAACCTACAAGTCTGACATAAAACCTCACTGTACATGGGGATGGCAATAAACCCAAAGAAGAGCAAAGTAATGGCGATTGGTTAAAATCCCGGAAATAGATGAGTGGAGAACTTTAAATATTTAGATGCTGTTATAAATAAAGACGGTCGAATAGATAATGAGATTAACAAAAGAAAAAATGGTGGAGCAAAACTGTACTACGCGGTTTAGAAGTATATTTGGAACAAGCGAAAAGTGTCAAAGAACACAAATAGCAGTGTACAGTGCAGAAGGTATGCCAATAGTTACTTACAGTAGTGAATCCTGAGTACTCTCAACAAAGCAACAACAAAAACTTCAAGCTATCTAAATGAAATATCTCAAGTAAACAGAAAAGGTAACAAAAATATCAGGAACGCAGTGATAAGCATACTGAAAATCGGGTTTCCAAGAGTAAAAGTTTAAAGAAACCAGCTGCGATGGATGGGGGACATCCTAACAGGATGGCGATCAATAACCAAAAATTGTTTGGTACATGGGGTGGGCACAAGTAGAGCAAGAGGGAGACCCAAGAAAACTGTACTGGAGCTATCAAAAAATCGTAAGAAACAGGAGATTAGACTGGAACCAGGCTCTACTTGAAACCAAGAACAAGAAATCTGTAAATGGGTTTACACCGAACTTCCCTCGCGCGAATTAGATCAATTTGCAAATTTAAAAAAATGTATCCCGCTGGGGTTATAGCCCGCCGCATCTGCATAGCGATCGTAACGGCATCGATAAGTCCAACTGCGCCATCCAGCCTTATCGAAATGAGTGCGGCGCGCGCCTCTATTTAACAGAACAGTCTTATTGTGGAAACGTTTCGATTCTTTTGTGACATTATCCTGTATCTGTTGAGTCCTATTTTCGGCAAGTGTAAAGCCCGACTAATGTGAAAATTATTGCTTTCTTCTATTTCAAAATTAACGCAAAAATAACCAAATTTTATTTTTTAAGGTGCTCACCCTGTATATATTTGTCTGAAATTTTTACGCTTTCATGCCAGGTATATACCGAGTGTTCACTTGCGCGACGCACAATAGGAATTTGCATAGTAAATTCTTTATGTTCAATTATTTGCTCTTCTAATTATTTTAGAGCGAAAATGTAAATATATACATTTTTTATAGAGAAAAAAGTACTGCAAATGTAGCTTTTTAAAGTTGAGATTTTCAATTGTCTAAAAAATATATTGTTGTAACGAATCACTGAGAACAGTAATTGTAGGGAAAATCCAACTTAACCATTAAAAATATAAAGTTGACTAATAAATAGCTATACTTCCTTTTAATTAGTTTCAAATGATCAGCATTAACGGAGTTTCGTGGAAAATGATTTGTGGTTTATCTGCACTATTGAATAAAGTAATCTTGGAACAAAAGCAAGTCATGTATTTTATGCACGATTGTGCTCCCCCTGTTTCGCCCAAGAGGTCACGGAATTAATTAAACAGTTTTGGATGACGATATATATTTCATGATTAAGCACGTTTCATTCTTTAGGTTCGATTTTTTTTTCGAAAACTGTTGCTGTTTGCAATTCCAATGCCTACGCTCTTCGTATAGCCAATAAGGGTTGACGAAAATTTCGACTGCAAAAGAATATTTTCCCATTCCTGCGTATACTGCCTCTTTCGACTTACACCAAATTTGAAACTGAAAATGAATTTCTTCAACCGAAAAGGATATGACTGTTTTGAATACAAAAAAACGTCTAAATTACATATATTCGCGTATAATACGCGTTTAACTTAGCCGATCTTGACGTGTTATAATTTATTCTAATGGGTAGTACGCAACATAGTTGAATTAAGAACAATTAGTAAATGTCAAACATAAAATTGATGCCTTATCATGGTAGTCTTCTAAATATGTACAGTACTTTTCGGAATTAAAAATGTAATACCATATTTTAAAACATGTTAAATAGGTTAGTACCTTAAGTATTTCAACTGTGACAATTATACCTAAAATATAAAATTATATAACCAGCAGATATTCGTTGCCTAATGATATTTTCCTGTTCTATGGAACGATTTCGATATTTGAACATTCTATGAGCGTACATAGCCACAATTTCTAACAATGAAATCTAAGTGGAATTGTCAGTATACATATTATATAAAATTTTCAAGACCAAATCGAAAGGAAATAATTAATTACCAACATACCACAATCACAAAAAAGCTACGCCATTGCTAATTAGACATTACTTAATTAAATATTTCGTATTCAATTCCGCTGGAAATTCCACACCGCATCGGCTTCCCACTCATGATTTAAAACAGGAATAAGAAGCTGCGTTTCAAGATAAAAAACTGTATCGGACACGATTTAAGCAGATTAAAGCCAATAGTTACCAGTATATCCTCTTTTGCAGGATCGACATCAGAAATAATGTGTGGTTTGGTATTTTGGCGTTAACGACTTGCGTCCGACTTGGATAAGTAGTTGCTTTTTTGGAGTATTGTTTGAATTTTGAGATTGTGCTTGTTAGAAACTATTTTCTATCTACGTTTCCATATTTTCGTAAAAAGTGCCAATGACTAAGGATAGGAAATATGGATGTTCTCTAGATGTAATTTTTGGGAAACATTTTGGAAACTGTCCTTTGTTAATTACTAGCTATAACTAGTATATAACAAGGTATCAACAAAATTGACAAGTAAATCACAGTCGTTTGAAACATTTAAACTACTTAATGTTGCATAATTATACTCTGCAGAGTGCCTGTATAAATCTAGAGTACAATCAAATAAAGGTCACAGAATGTTGCTATATAATAGAACATCATTTAATATTTACAAAAAATGCTCTATTGAAATGTTTTTGTAATAAAAAATATGATCAAATCAAAGAAACCTTTTTTTAATAGCATGAAAAGCGATGTTTAGCATCTACGGAGTATTACTTATGTTTTTAGTATGGTATACTATTATTTGGTAAAGGTTATTCATACAACAAAGGGGGCATTAAAAATTGAATTTTTGAGCTGTGGTCATAAAAATAAAGCGTAGTGAGTCAAACTGCACGATCTTGAAGACCATATAATCGTCTTATTTATTATTCCGTTCTCAAGAAATACAGTGTGGATGTGAGCCCCATCCTGTTGGAAATACCCTTCCGCTACTTCATCGTCCAGTAACTGAATGAAGTCAGAATTTCTAATCGAAATCTTTCGGCATTCAGTATTCGTAAGTGCAAAATCCTGTTTTATTACTGACCTTGCTAAAGAACTCTCTCAATGAATAAAAATAAATTTTCAGCTTCACGGCACATGAGTCTTAGTGTGATTTTTTTGCTTATGACTCTTTAAACTTATAATTTTTTTGGGGATACAGGGGATTGTCTGATCTCTACATTCGAATACTGCAAATCAGGGAGATGTAACCAACACTCATCAGTAAATTTTTTCGAGCACCTCATCACAGTTATGGTTAAGAAACCAGTGACAAAGATACTGCCTTTGTTAAGGTCGTTAAGCAACTGAATAGCTTACTGTGGAGCCATAACATTTCCAAATCGACAAAGAATCTGATCTACAACATAGTAGAGGGCAAAGCTAAATATGCAACAGAACTGTAGGAGATCAGTAAAGCTAATACAAACAAGATACTAGCCCTTGAAATGGATTACTGGAGGAGGTGCTGCCATTTGACAAAAATGGACCGAGAAGGAATGGTGATTGACATCAATATCATCGAAGCTATTGAAGCTATGCGGTCACGGTGGTACGGGCATGTAGAACGCATGCCTGAAGATCGATGACCGAAATATGTTTGGATATACCAGAAAGATGGAAACGTGACCGACCCAGAAGAGCTTGAGGAATAAAAGAATACGAGACCATAAATAATAGAAATCTCCAACCAAAGGACTGGAATAATAGAAGGCTGTGGAGACTAGGTTACGAGATGCAACGTCAGCTGTTGTTGAAATGAAACCCCACTTGTTAGGCAATAAGTTTAATATGCTATGATAAATAAATGGGACAACAAATACTTGAGTTTCAGTTTTAATAAGAATTATTGTTCAATCTCAATGCTTATTAAAAATGTTCTGATTTGTATTATTAATTGCAATAATAAATTGTCTATTGTCTTTCTTATATTTTATTTATTGGCAACTAATTTCAAATTAATGCTCCGACTAGCATATGAGAACTCAAATCAAAACGGTTCGGTTGTTACATCCAGTATGAAATTTATTCTTGTATAGCAAATGCTCACTTTTAAAAGAAGTAACAGATAACCTCCAAAATTGAATGGAAAATAGAGTTGATCGAAGAGACATAATTCAGCGTAATTGATCGCAAATCTACCAACAATTTATAAGTCCACTTCAGGTAATATATAGCAATGTAATTTAACGGTTCAAATTGTTTGGCTAACCTGTTTTGTTTCCATTTTGACGTCACAGAGGACCTGCAATTGTTTGTTTAATGGCCAAATTATTCTTTGGATTCTTCACAATTTGGTGACGTCAAGGCTCTAATTTCCTTCTGAAACGTGCCCTGCGGCTGCTGCTTGTCTCTGGACCACGATCGATGTCTGCTCTAGCTGAATCACGGTTCTGTAGACCCTTCGGAGACCCTCTGCTGCTTCAAATCAAGCTCGAAAAGTGGACCTCGTATCTGGAGAACACTTCTTAGAGACGCTAAGGCCGTAATTTCTTTCTGTGGTGCTTTCCGCTGCTGCTGTCTGGTTGTATGCCACAAGAAAGGCCCAATCTAGACGCTGGACACTGTTATAAGCTTGCCACTACCTCAGAACTCGCAGAAATTTGGACTCGAAGTCGCACTCAAGTGGGCAAAACTTCAGGATCACTTCCCTCTTCGATAGAACTTTATAACTTTCTAAATTTGCACAAATGGACTCTGCACACTGGTGATTAATAAAAAGCTGTCAACTGGCAAAAATATTAACTTTTAATGTAAATAATCAATTCAACTTTGGGAGCCAATATTATAACAGCTTCTCGCTTGGCTTCCCTTATAAACAATAATAACACAGGCCTGCAAATTGAAATTTTTTGATTTTTTTTCACCGTAATGGGTGAATCGTATGTATTTTGGTGCGCTGAGTCCAAATATGACCTCAGTTTTTCTCCAGCACGTAGGGATTTTCCGCAAAATAAAAAAGAAAGTTATGCAAAACCCGCAGTACATATAGGTAAAAATGAATTTTGAAATTAAAAAAAAATATATATTACTAGTGGTTTATTTACATTTTTAAATACAATTTGATAAAAATAATATGTAGTATATACAATAAGGATTTATAATTCTTTACTAGCTGAAACCCGCGGCATATGCCGCATTTAAAATGTACGACAAATGTAATAACTTTTGTTGCACTAAAGACAGTTTTAAAAGCACGCTAGAGATTGGCAGTAAGGAAAAGTTCCAAAAAATATATTTTCAAATGGAAAGTCTCTGGAAAGGAAACGCTCGTCTCTGGAAGGCGTCCTAATTAATACGACGTTGTTGGATGCAGTAAAAAAAAATCAGGAAAGAATTAATACTCTTATGAGATTATATGTGAAAATTATTTGTGCCACCGAAATAATTTTCAGCTGCTTGCAATCTGTGTTTCTTTTCAGGTTTAATCCGTTGAGGCGTTGAGCGTCATAAAAATATAAATGCGGTAACTCAAGTCTCCAGTTACGCCGTTACTGTTATTGTTACATAACTCGATTAATTATTATTTCTTTGTCATTTTAAACTGGCATTATTATTATTATCTCTATAATAGCAACCATAAGTAACTGTTTATAATGTTTATATGCTAGCAAGTTGTTCTTAAATCGCTAGTGAATTAATAGTAGATTGTTCTACAAGTTAAGAAAAGTGAGAGTTTTCCGGCGAATGTAAAAGTTTTACGTGAGCATGGAAGAATAACTTTTCCAATGTGTTGAACATGCAATGTTTCCGTGTAATTGACAAAAATATCTTTTTAAATAATTTTGGTCAAAGTATGGAAGCGTAATGTTTACTGTACTGTATAAATACAGAGTCCGGCAACAAAGCGGGGGTGGAAGATATTTCTAAAACGATGAGAGTTACATGAATATTGTGTACATAAAAGTTGTAGGTACGAAAGTGGTGCACATTACTAAAATAGTTTTGATTATACAGGGTGTCGCAAAAAAGTATGGCGAATCAAACTTACTTTTTTTTAAATAGAATGCCCTATATTTGGGTAGCTTAAAAGTTTTGTATTGAAATACTCATCATTTTCAGATAAAGTTGTATGGGTCTAACGTCAACTGTTTTGGAGATATTAACAATTTTATGCAAAAAATTGCGGAACTTCAGGCGGCTGCTGTAAGCGACAGAAAACAATTGAATGAAGGAAAACGTTACCAAAAAATTATGATTTTTGTAAACTATCTTTCAAGTGTAAAATGGTGGATCTGGGTATTAATGTTATACAGAGTGCTCAATATTTGCAAAATTAATTTAGATTTTTTTTTCAAATGGAACGCCCTATATATTTTTGTATTTTTGAAGAGCCCTTTTAATGAGCTTTCTTTTGATATGTTACTTCATACTTCTAAGTTCAACTGTTTTTCAGATATGCCTGTTTGACCATAAAAACAATTTAAACCCCTTAAGATGCTTTATTTCAAGGGATAAAAACAAACGCCCTTAAAATAGTGATTTAAACGCATGATCTCTCTAAAAATAAAAGCACAAAATCCAGGTTTAGAAAATATAAATTCAGTCAGTGTTGATACAGGAAATTAAAAACACGAAAAAAAAAACGATAAATGCAGGAATAAATTAATTCCACAGTCAAATTAAATCAGATAAAAAAAAGCTTATACGTAATTACACTAAATGTTCAAATAGTTCTCCTTTCCTGCTCTGAGTATTAAAGCTGTACAGAGAATTCATAATCTGCAAATATAATTAGTTTGATTTATTTAAATGGAACACCCTGTATTTTTAAAAAGTACTTTTAATGAGCTTTCTTCTTCCACTTCATTTCCTATCTCAAAATTCGGTCGTATTGGTTATTTCTAGTTTTGAGTTCTGGTTCAATTTTTGTATTTTAAGCTTGGTTTTATCTTTTGTTTGAAGAATTTATGTGTTTAAATCATTATTTTAAAGGCGTTTGTTTTTTATCCCTTGAAATAAAGCATCTTAAGGGGTTTAAATTGTTTTTTATGTTTAAACTCGCATATCTGAAAAACAGTTGGAACTTCAGAGGTATGAAGTAACATATCAAAAGAAAGTTCATTAAAAGAGCTCTTCAGAAATACAAAAATATATAGGGCGTTCCATTTGAAAAAAAAATCTAAATTAAATTTGCAAATATTGAGCACTCTGTATAACATTAATACCCAGATCCACCATTTTACACTTGAAAGATAGTTTACAAAAATCATAATTTTTTGGTAACGTTTTCCTTCATTCAATTGTTTTCTGTCGCTTACAGCAGCCGCCTGAAGTTCCGCAATTTTTTGCATAAAATTGTTAATATCTCCAAAACAGTTGACGTTAGACCCATACAACTTTATATGAAAATGAAGAGTATTTCAATACAAAACTTTTAAGTTACCTAATTATACGGCATTCTATTTAAAAAAAGGTAACTTTGATCCGCCACACTTTTTTGAGACACCCTGTATAATCAAAACTATTTTAGTAATATGCACCACCTTAGTACCTACAACTTTTATATACACAATATTTATGCAACTCTCATAGTTTTAGATATATCTTCCACCCCCGCTTCGTTGCCGGACCCCGTATAAATTAACCATTATACATTATAGAATAGAGCTTACTTGAAAATAGATGAATCTGTTATTAATTCATTTAGTTCATTTTTAGGTGATATCAATATGATTTTGAGCAGTTATGAAAAATATCGAAAAGTCACTTTTTTTAATGTCACCAATGGCAATGTGAAAAAATAATACATTATAAGAAAAAGAAAAGCATAATTTTTCCCAATATGTGAGTTTGCAGCTCAAGGGCGATGCCAAGCACTACAAATACACAGAGGGAAAAATGGTGTTCTGCCCTGCCGTGTATATACAATTTTTTAAACCGCCAGGATCAGAACCATAAGAAACATATTTTTCGACGACTGACATCGAAAGTAGATTTTTCTCACTGTCATTTGACAACAGAAAGTTGACATTTGCCGCTGAGCGTGCGTTTTCATCACTTTGCCGCTCGCCGAGCGTTTTGGGTTTATCCCACATGTGTTCTATCTGGTTCAGGTCTTGTGAGCAGGCTGGCCAATCCAAAAGTGTAATTCCAACTTCGTTTAGATACTGCAGAGTAATGTTGGCTACGTGTGGCCGTCCATTATTTTGCATTAAACGGAAGTTGTCACCAACAAAATGACTAAACGGAACAACATATTCCTCAAGAATGTTCCTAATGTACCTATCTGCATTGAGCGCTGCTATATCACAGATGTTAAGCTCTGTGTGAGCATCTGAAGAAATCCCTCCCCATACCATTACCGAACCTCCAAAAAAATATGAAGTTGTGGCCATAGCACAAGCAGCATAACGTTCTCCTGGTCTTCTCCATACCCGTGAACGACCATCTGGAGCATCCAAAGTAAATCGAGACTCATCTGTCCATAATACGCATCTCCATTCGGGATCCCCCCAGTTGTGGTAAGTTCTAGCAAAATTTAGCCCATTCTTTAGCCATTCTTAAGCCCATTTTGAACGTTTTCTTTTTGAAACTTGTATAGCCACTTCCGCCGCCACTGCCAACGTGGTCGTAGTATCCATCACAGTTGATGAAGCGGTGATATCAGAAAAACTGAACGAAACAATCCTTTCGTGTGTGGCTGAAGTCGTTGTTCGTTTTTACCCGTACAGTTTTGCCCGTGCAGACAAAACTGCCAGAAAAGAACAACGTCTGTGGGGCCCTTAACTTATTGATATTTCATCACCATGCGGTACATAACCGTGGATTTTTTGTATTATAAGTATGAATTTAGTTGTGTTTTATATAAAAAGAAACAATATTCACCATTTATATCAAAAATAAAGAAATTGTAGCGAAAAAATGTAGATACCGCCTTTTGACTTTAAATTGCAACAATCGACCGAACACTAAATACAGATTGAAAAAGCGGCATCTACTTGACAATGTTGTATAATGGAAGACTTGATACTATTAATTTAATGAAACGGCAGTTGGCCGTATCTGAACATTTGCGTCCACGAAAACAGACAATAAAGGCGGTATCTAACAAAACAAAAGAAGAAGGCGGCTTCTACACGCAGATACTGCTTTTTTACTTTTGCATTTTACATATGACGCCTTCTTGCGCTTTATAAGTAACAAAATTTCTGTAGACAATTTTTTCTGAAATTTGTGATCCAATGAAATTAACTCTTTTCTAGTCATGTGGGAAAGATCAACCAATTAGATTATCCTTACATTGAAAACTACCCATGGGTTGTTATCACTTTGTGTACAGCAGTCAGTGCGGGTGGCTATGTTACGTCAAGTTTTTGACAGTTCGCAATGCAGTATTTTAAGATGTCATATTCTTTTTATAATTGCACTTCCACTAAATAAATGTAAATAAATGCTTTCAAGGGCAAAAAATTGTCTAACCGAATATCCCTCGACCGCTGGCGTCGGGCTGTTCCCAAGCAACGTGCTTTCGAAACCTGCAATAAAATTATTGCGTAATTATCACTGTCCTTGGGATATTATAGCTGATAAGTACCGCATTTTTTCATCTGAAAATCATAGTTACAGTGCAGATATCGATTTGTTACTTATCTAAAATGATTGGAATTTTGTACCAATTCCAACGATACCAATAACTCAATTTCGATTTTTTTGTAGATACCGCCTTCTTGCTTATGACGGCAGTATTGAGCTATACACATTTCAAACTAAATTAATCTTAATAGTAATATACGTTACGAGACCGGAAAGTAGTGTTTTGCAGGTCGAACCAAACTTGGGGAGCTCACGGTTTTCTGTATTTCTTAGGTAATCTTCAAAATGTCGCTATAATAAAGGAAACAAATTGTTATTCTTCATGTATCGGCATACCTGAAAATCAGCACGTATGCAGGTTTATTACCGACATCGTGGTACAACGCCAACTCTTTTTACTGCAACGTTTCATGCTCTCAAAGAAAGTAGATGTCTTCCAAGCGTTAGCATTCAGGATGTTGCTGAGCAGCAGTTGTTGAATTATAGCTCAATGGTTTTCTGTATTTCTTAGGTAATCTTCAAAATGTCGCTATAATAAAGGAAACAAATTTTTATTCCTCGTATAATCCTTCGTTGATCGGCATACCTGAAAATCAGCCCGTATGCAGGGTACAACGCCAACTATGTGGTATATTTGCAGCGCAATCAAAGCGATGCACAACAATTTGCAAAAGTTTCGTAGTCAAAATAATGTATAGGTTATGTGTACACATCAGAGTCAAAGACACATTTAATACGCTCAAAAAGTACGGCTTCAATATTTCCTTGCTTCGGCCGTTGGTTGCATTCAGTAACTCTCATTATTATTAACCAAAATTCACTTGCCTTTGAAGCTGTGTCAACAGTTTTGAAAAAACACAGATAATATGCATAATAAATAATTGTTTTCTGTGATAATATCGCTATTAAAAGTTAAGGGAAGTTTGTTTACAAAAACCCGAAAATAGAAATAAACGAATGCAACCGTGGTACTTTTAGTTGTGTAAACACGGCTTTTAGTCTTCTGCATTATTATAAGTGATATTATTACTTATCATATATTTTTGTTGGTTGTACAAAGAAATGTAATAAACTGATAAACTGTTTTGTTTATTTTGCCTATTATAAACCGAAAACAATGTTAAGTAAAAGTGGTGGGGGAAGAAACATGTACTTGCAAATAGTACTCTTGAAATTCGAGTACTTGTACTCGGAGTACTGTACTCGACAGGGTGTGCAATGAGTATAGTACTCGGTACTCTGTACTCGTTCTTCAGTTAAGGCATGTAATTGGTACTCAGTACCCAAGTACAATTTATCAGTACCCGGCCCAGCTCTGGGTATTGTTCATTTTTTTCACAAAATTGCCATAACTTATTTATATATATATTTTCTTGTTTTAGCGCATTGTTGTCCTTCTCCAGAGTTACAATCTTCTGTTCCAAATTCTCCAGACTTTTGTTGACAGCATTAGTTATGATCTCGGTCAGATTTTTCTTCCAGTTATCATTGAATATTTCAGTAACTACCTCCTCTATTTGAGTCTTGAGAAGCACGAGTACTACTCATTTCTAAATATTTCTGTACCAAAATCAGGCCAATTCACTATGCAAGGTTGCAGACACGAGCTCATGTTCACACATCTATACCAGCCAAGCGCACATCACCGAATCTATTATTATTACTTTAACAATCACAAACCAAACTTAGTAGTTGATGATCTAAATTGTAAAAATATCATCTAGGGTTTAGTCCAGTCGTTGAAGGTAAAAATATGCTATTACCTCAGAATTCTTTGAACCTTCACCGATTGACGTGAAATTTGGTGAGTGGTTAGTGGATGGCTCAAGGAGCAAAAGTGACATAGCGCCGATGTGCGCTTTTACCCTGAGAGTGGATGTCACCCCTTTTCGGGGGTGGAAATGTGTTCACTCAAAATAACCCCTGAAATGGATAGACAAATTCTAAGTAAAAAATGTTCGATATAGTTTTTTGATAGATCGATATTTTTCGAGCTATTCGCGATTGAAAACTTAGATTTTTCGTGATAAAAATGCATGTTTTTGGACGGTTTTTCGCGAATAAGTCGAAAACTTCGCGTTCTATCAAATAAGTTTCAATGACCAAAAATGAAGCTTAAAAAACAGCAAAGAGATTGGTTTTTTTATGAATGCTCTAGGTACAAAATAAAAGAAGTTATGGCTCGTTGAAGAAGATTTTTTTTGCAACAATTTGGTTCGAAGTAGTCAACGTTAATTAACGAAAAACCGATGCATTTTCGGGAAAAACTTATAGAACATTTTTTGTAGTGATTGAAAAGATCTTTAAAATGAGCACTGTTAAAAGTCATACATAAGTAATACTAAAATAAAGTAATTTGTAAAGGGATAATGGTCAATATCAATTCTGGTGGAATGGCTGGGGTTTTAGCGCTCATTTTTTTTTCAAAAATTCGAGTGTTCCACCGTTTTTGCATCGTAACTCGCTTAGTTATAATGCAATCGACTTTTAACAGTGCTCATTTTAAAGGTCTTTTCAATCACTACAAAAAATGTCCTATAAGTTTTTCCCGAAAAATGCATCGGTTTTTCGTTAATTAACGTTGATTACTTCGAACCAAGTTGTTGCAAAAAAAAATCTTCTTCAACGAGCCATAACTTCTTTTATTTTGGACCTAGAGCATTCATAAAAAAAACAATCTCTTTGCTGTTTTTACTTTCCCATACCCATAGGTATAGGGAAGTCTTGGAATCATGAAAATTTTGGAAATCGAGATTTTCACAGAAATATCCGTTTTGGGCCTCTAGGAACCCAAAAAAGTGGTTTTTAAAAAATGTCTGTCTGTGTGTGGGTGTGTGGGTGGGTGACGCTCCTACAGCCGAAAGTATTGCTCCGATTTTGATGCGCTTTGGAATGCGGGGGTGTATCGAAAATTCATCGACAAAATAAGCTTTTCAAAAAAATCCGAAACCGGAAGCGGAAGTTACGCATGTTTTTTTGGTATCACTGTTTTCGTGATTAAAATTTTGAAAATTTTATCGCGGATAACGATAGAGGGTCATAAGACAAATCTGTTAGTTTTTTGCCGAACTCGCTAGGTTTAAAATGAAGGGCGATATGATTTTTTTAAAATTTTGAGTTTAACGCCCTATTACTCAAAAACGGATGATTCGATTCAATTGATTTTTTTTTCTGAATAGTATATGAAGGCTAACATAAGGTGATATAAAAATTGTTTTGAAAAATATTAAGGGGCCTAAATTACAAATTTTCAAAATTTTGGAAATTTTCTAAAAATCATTTCTCAAAAACTGCCCACAGGAATTTGTTTAAACTTCATACACTGATAGACCCCGAAAAGGGCTATCGATCTGTTTTTTAAAGAATCTCATGAATTATCTGTGGCGCCCTCTACGAAGCTTTGAAGTTTTAAAATTTAAACCCCTTTAATTAATAAACAAAACAAGATAGGTAGCTGGGGTTTTCACTGAATTGCTCAGTGCATAATGGAGCATATGAATATGCAAAAAAATATTACACTCGTGGATATATGCAAGCGCACCGGCCCCCTCCCCCCTCTATTTTTGAAAAATAATTTTTTTATTCTAACGGTTGTTATATTTTTGCGTCAAAGAATCTTTTTCCGCGAAAATAAAAAAATCGATTTTGTATGCCCTAGAAAATATAATTTCCAGGTACTTAGAAAATTTCACCTCGGTGCTACAGCCGTTTTGAGAAAAATAATACATAAACTAGCACAGTGGCGGCTTGTCCACTTGGCGCCATCTACAGAAGCTCGGTGGTCACGTTTTGAACTACACATTCTTTTATATTTACCCGCAATTTACGTGAAAGTGTAAACGCTTATCACGGTGAAGACGTGAGTCATCGAGTTGGAATTTTGATATGTTGTAAAGACTGTTGAATAAAGACGATATGAACAGTTTCCAGTATGGGAAAGTCCAGGGAGGTTGTCACGTCCACTTTTTTAAGCTGCATTTTTTGTTATTTCAACTTATTTGATAGAACGCGAAGTTTTCGACTTATTCTCGAAAAACCGTCCAAAAAAAATGCATTTTCATCACGAAAAATCTAAGTTTTCAATCGCGAATAGCTCGAAAAAACTATATAGAAAATTTTTTACTTATAATTTGTCCTCTATCCATTTCCGGGGTTATTTTGAGTGAACACATTTCCACCCCCGAGAAGGGGTGACATCCACTCTCAGGGTAAAAGCGCACATCGGCGCTATGTCACTTTTGCTCCTTGAGCTATACCCTAACCACTCACCAAATTTCATGTCAATCGGTCAAGGTTCAAAGAATTCGGAGCGGAAAACCTTCAACGACTGGACTAGTTGTAGAACAACCAATCCTGATGGAATTAAACTGAATCACTTTACAACTAAGAATGCCGTAATAGTTTCTATTCCTGAAGAACCCACTCATTATCCGTACAACACTAAGCATCAACCTTATAAGCTCGACTTTGTTTTACAGAAAAACTTTAACAGAATATGGCAAACTGTTGCACCTGAATTAGATTCAGACCATCTATCAGTATTAATTACTTTCTATGCATTTCCACACAGAACTGCAAAGTTCGAGAGATTAATCAACGGGGAAAATCGACTGGGAAAAATTCCAAGGAGTAAGTACTCGGTGAAAATCAAATGCACTAGATTATTGGAATCCACCAATGATATTGATCAAGCAATCACTGCAATCACAAATAACATCAAACTAGGGATTCATAAGTCAACTACTTGTAAGTATCAAAATCATCCCTTGTATCAAAACAAGTACCTTGCCGCGTAGAGTTGGAAGATTTATGAGAATTTCCAATAACTTTACTCCTGCACAGCCAGGTAACCATCTGAGATGGCTCTGCACTCAGTAAGGGTCATTTTTGATGCACATTTAAAACATGTACCATTACGGCCAACTCAAAGTGCATGGCAAACTTTTAGCTTGTAATACGAGATTTTAATCATAGGCGTCGAGTTTTGACATTTACGTTTGTCATAAAAACAAATAGAACTACAAACTCAATAAATGCCCAGACATTTGTCAGATGCGAGCTGTCGCAAAACTGGACGAGAACTGGTCGCTTAGTCGAGTCGCAGCAGATTTGCATGTGAGCAAGAGCTCTGCATTTTCAAAATTAAAAATCGTTGGCAGCAGGGACTTCCATTAAGAAGAGCGCCAAGGGTTGGAGTTGGGAGAGTATCCACCGTAGAAGAGGATAATGATGTAGTCCAGGGCGTTCGAGAGAATCCCATTTCAACAGCTGTGCAAGAAAGATCTGAAACCGACTTCCCCGAATCAATTCGAACGACCCGCAGACGCCTAAAAGATGCAGGTCCGAATAACCATGCAGCTGCGAGAAAGGTTTTTTTTTAACACCAGAGAACAGAGAAAGAAGAGTACAGTTTGCAACCGACTACTTGAATGAGAAGGTCAATAAAGAAAAGAGAAAGATACAATGTAAGTGCGCTCCTAAATGAGGAAGTAGCACGAAAATATAAGATGGAAATAAAATACTTGATGTAGAATATTTCAATATTACAAAATCAATAAAAATTTCCACAATATATCCGAAGGTTATTAGCAAGGTTACGGGAATACAGTGGCCCCAATTTCTACGTTTTAGCCACAAGAAGTAACTAAATCACCGGAGGCCTACGATTTTCTTCGCAGACTGAAAACCCAGGTAACCCAATGTAATATTTTAATCTAGAGCTCGTTACGTAAAAAAATCAATATCTGAACTGCTACATACACTTACAATTAATGTTTGTTAAATTAACACTAGTCAGATAGTTTTTGTTGATGGAATAACATTTTCAAGACATGTTTACGAAAATGGTTGAATAAAAATTGCATTTAAGCCTGTATTAAAGAATTTTTTTCATTAAAATTTCTTATTATAAAGGCAAAATGACAACAACTGATTACATTGCCTATGACGCAAGCTAAGACATCAAGCCGAAAATTCAGAGCTGGCCAAAAATGTTCATGAACAGAAACAGTTATAATTTTCTTCAGTTTCAAACACGAATGACAAAATTTCCTGGAATTTTACTGCTACAAATTGTATTCAGTTTAAAAATTCCACCAAATAAAATTTCAACTTTCAATTGACAAACGTCCCATTATTTTTGCCAGTTCTAGAAATCAAAATGTTTAATTTCTATGACAATCAATAGATTATGATTTCTGTGTCTTATTGGCGGAATTTAAAAACATGGCCAAACGTCACTAGTAAAATATAAGTGCATGGTATTTTTCCAGGTAATTAACATGTGTGCTGCTAACCTGCTACGCTGGAATAGCAACTCAGTTCTATTTCAGTTTTACATCTCCTATTTGTAACTAAAAACAGTTTTTTTATGCTCAATCAGCCCTCTGAAACGATTTTAATTTCTCACACTCAAGCAATGTACGTTTAATACTCACATACTAGAACATGATCTACTATTTAATATTGACTTTGGAAAAATTTATGAAAACTAGTTATCTCACTGATGATACACCTATTTTTATAACACACAAACTAAATACGGAGGAGCTAAGTTTGACAAAGTTTAGAGTTTGGAAAAATTGAAATATTTTGAAAAAAAGGTATTTATTCTAGAATGAAATGATTTTATATCTGTTGCTGCTTTCTGTTTAATTTAACCTGTAACCAGTTTGCTCTTAAATAATGTAACACAAGCAAATTGGAATATTCACTTTCATTTTCCCTTTCCTTAACCCACTCGCTGAATAAGCAGCTTTAAAGATCTTAGAGCTTGACAAATTTAATTTGTCCTAACTATTAACTAATTCTGATTGAGATGACAGTTATTCTCCTTGAAAAAGCCATATACCACAATGTTTTCTAAATCTGTTTAAGCAGCTACTGCTAGCGTTAAACAAAGAAGTTGATCCACATTTAGGAAAAGATCCTAAAAAGTGTATGCTCAACATCCACACCAAATAGATTTTGCTGTATCAGGGATTACCGCTATTCTTTATATTGCGACTCTATGATAAATTGTCACATTATATTCCAATGCACAAAACACTATTGACATAAATAAAAACAAACTACGCAAAATAATCGGCGTCAAAAGCCATGCCAAATTTTCCACAATCAATATAAAGCATGTATGGGGCATTACGTTCCTGCATCGGATCGGCATTAATAGCAAGTTCGAACTTCACATACTAGCGCAGAATTGGCACTGAATGTGTGAACCAACTATTTTAAAAATTTTAGTTCAACAGTTCTTAAACGACATTGGAAAATACTGATACTATGCATAAAAATGTGAGTGCATTACTGATATTGTTTCTGACTAGGAAAAGTGTGTCTTCTACGATCGTGTCAAAGTGACAACTTTTTACACAGTCTAAAAAGTTAATTTTTACACAAATTTTAATTTTAGGATGTGAATTACGTTTTTATCGCATGTTGCCATTAGTGACGTGCGATAAAAATGTAAATCACACTCTATAAGTAAATATAAATCTGAATATAACCTAGAATATCCAATACATTGTAATAGAAGTCACCTTCCTAAATTTTTATTTCTGTTGATTGTAGAAAAAATAGCAAATAACACACGTGTATAAGTGCCATTATAATACTAACAACATTAAAAGGATTCCGTTACACTTCGTGCTCTTAAACTTGTCGCATTTGCTTTAAAGGCTTAGTTATACACTAGTATCATAATATACTATTATAACCGTTAATAATCCTTTTCCCTGTGCTTGTGACAACTCATTTAAATCTATATACCTCAAGCAGATGTGAAAATTACAGCATCACGCAAGGCACCTCGTTTCTGAATTCCATCGGATACTTCTCTTGAAGTTTAGTTCACGTTTCTAAAAGAAGAAAATCGGTAATCATATTGTGAATAGTTGTCAGTCATTTACTTACTTAAATATTATTAGACATTTACAAATGTTTACTGGTATATGCCAGACGTCAAAAATATAGCAATTAGTAGGCATCACATGGATTTGAAAATCATACTACTGCATCAACCAGATGAGTGCATCCAGTTATAGTGCGTAAACCCAATCTTCCAATCTAGAGTAAACATGAACTTCTTTGTTCGGATGGACGTTAGATGATACACTCCACCTATGTCCTAATATTATTTAACTAGATTCTTGTATCAATATTCCAATATTCCTAACTGACTTTAATGATAAAACAAGGTTAAGGTTTTGTGAACGTCTAATATCAACAACTGTATATCAAAACATCGGTTATAACAAGAAATACCCATGATATAAATACAAGGGTATGCTCGAGCGCAGCTTTTCTCAACGACCAATGAGAAAGCGTGAACCAGACTACGTCATCAATAGGTGGCAATTTGAAAGTTACGTTTTAAAAGTCTCCCTGAAAAATCGTATTTTGCATTTGTAGTGGGTCAAATTAATGGTGAAATGGAGGGAAATCGTACGCAATTGTAATAAATGCTATTTTTCGTGTGAATAATACGCGGTTTTATTGATATAACTTTTTTCCGCACACAGGAGAAAAACCTTATAGTTGTTCTAACGCGATTTAGTTGGACATGCAAGTATCCACACAGGAGAGAAACCGTATAAATGAGGTTAGGGTTATCGACATGCAATGCGTGCAACCATCGTCCAACATGCCGAAGTCCTCCTGATATACCCGAGACCATGATAATCATGCCCGAGACCTTACGAATGTGACGTCATGTGGTTCACGTGCGCAGTGGGTTACCATCTCTCGAGCATACCCTTGTATATTGTATTTATATCATGGAAATACCTATACTTACGTTGGTGGTGTAAACCATATATTTAATACTTCTATATTCCTAGTAGGGTGTGCGAACGCGCGAAAACATTACGGCGCCGACACAGTCTCACTCTGAGTACTACGCGTCTCGTACGCATGCCTGGAATCCGAACTGCTCAGCTTCGTTCCGTGTACACGGCCGACGCTTACGCGCACATGCACCAAGTCCGTAGAAACAGATGGTTGTCTGCCTCACTTAAAATTTGACCCCCCACTTACAGGCGCTATTAAATAGAAATTTAACGTTTTGCCAAAGTCGCCATAATAAACAGTGGCGCATTGATCTACTTATGTACAAAAGGACCTACTTCATGAAGTACAGAAAAAATTGTAAAAGAAAGATCAAAATTACATGATCATAACTTCTGGATTACAGCTGCTGTCAAGACAAAGACGTGTTTTCAAAATGCTTTTTTAAAATACAGTATCAATAGAAGAGGACCTTTGATTAGATTATTGTTTTGAATTTAATATAAATATGAACGATGTAATCTAATTTATTATAGTGCTGGGTAGGTAAATACACCTTAGAGATTTATAGTTCTATTTTTTTGAGAGAGGTTTTGAACTCCAAAAATTCGTAGTTGAAAACCGAATAATATTTTCAGGGAGATATTATTTTGATAGCTCATAGATTCGCTTAAAACAGAATATGATATACAGATAATCGTATTATTCTTCTATATTTGAAAGATGTTACAGCGTACATTTATTTATTTATTTATTCTCTAACAGACTAAAGCCTAATTACCAGAGAATATCGAAAAAAAGTAGAAATAATAATAACATCGATTAATTAGAATAAACAAAACAAGAAAAAAAAATTAATTTGAACTACACGACAGTAGTATAATGTCTAGTTAGTGGGTTTACGTTATAACTTAACTTAAAGCTAGGCTGACCAGAAATTTTTAATAGAAAAAGAGTATGTTTGATAACTTTGTTGAAACCAAAATTTTAAATAACA
Organism: Agriotes lineatus; assembly: GCA_940337035.1. Classification (NCBI taxonomy): domain Eukaryota; kingdom Metazoa; phylum Arthropoda; class Insecta; order Coleoptera; family Elateridae; genus Agriotes; species Agriotes lineatus. The sequence continues at coordinate 18,035 of CALNHX010007767.1, read as the reverse complement.
AACGAAGACAGTAATAACGCGCCACCAGCAGAATTTTATTCTAACGTGGACATAGCCATTCAAAAGATTAAATTTCATTTGTTTAGATTGCCAAAGAAAAAACACAGACTATATTTCTGTGGCAATGACAACTGAAACGCCTTAAATTTTGGAAATCGATAAATAAAATCAATCTGAATATCCCTTATATTATCAAAGTTAACAATTATTTACAAAAAATTTAAATCTATACTAAAATTATTACTATATGTTAATTAAAAACTAACTCCACTTGTAGATACGCGTCAACTCCTCGTTCACGAAAATCGAAATCAAAAATTAACAACATTGAATAAAACTTACGTAAATTATAGCTAAAATTCTAATTAAAATTCAATTTAATTTTTTTAAGTCTGATATTTTCCAAGTTCTTTGCCTTCAAATGCACTGAATTAGTAATAGTATTTAGATGTTATAATCTATACTGTAGCTTACTTTATTAACTTTCCTTAAATATTTATAAAGTGATCTCAAACTGAACTGAAAGATGGTAGACCTGGCAAATAACTACTAAATAATAATAATTATAAATTGCAGCTGAACGTGTTCTAGAAAGCTAATATACAACGTCCGTCGTTCAAGAAATAATCATATATTATACAACTAGGCGATCGGAAAGCAATACGTCGATTCACCAAATTCGTCTAAAGTGCGAATCCTTTTAGTCAAAATATACTTGTACACGAAGACTAAAGCGACTATTGCGACATTAATAAGACACTTAAGTACAAATACTTGCATTTATTTTCTGCCCTTTACAGAACAACTTAAGTTTAATACCGTTACTTATTGACTAACTAAATTCTAAGTCGAGTTGGTCCAAGAAAACTCGGTAGGCGTTCTCAACATTTCTAATAAGGCTATCAGAGCAGCTCTCAATTTTGGACTTCTCTCACGTACAGACGTACGTGACAATTCATAATAGCTCTATGAATTCTACAAACTTGAAGGTTCCACACGCTAAAATTTGTTAAGCGGCCGACACTCGCAAAGAATCTCTAATAAATTTTACAATTTTTCTATAGCAATTTGCTCCAGCCGGCACATAATTTTTATGACCAAGCTGCAACAGTTGTACTTCTGATCACGTACTAATAATCTAGCTTCGCTCAATTTTTTGGCTTACGAGGTAAATCCTGCATAAATTTACACTTAACCCTTCCGTGAGATTTGAATATTTCTATCTTTCCAGAGAAAAGCATGTTCCAAATACTGGCTAAATACTAGCCTGTTGTAACTTCAATATGACCATTTTGCCTACGTAATTCTACCTTAAAATATATACGATACAAATTACTTATGGCTAACTAATGTATAGTCTATTCATACAACCTCGTATAGTTCATTTTCACTCAAGAACGCAAGTCGTAACAACAGGTAGACTATACCATTCACATGAGGTTGGAAACAAATAAAAATGCGTAATTTTCCTCAGTTCCCATGTATTAGAACAGTTATTTCAGTAACAATAGCGATATCGATTATATCAACCTTTGTATAACCGGTGTAATACCAAAATTTGTATAATCGCAGTCATTAAAATCAGACCCTCGAAAACAATGTTAAAACCAAATAAATGAATTCAAAATTTAACAAATGAACACCAAATTATGATTCTCCTGTTTACTTTTTATATTATTTTATATGTTTACTCATGGTATAGTCAAGGGTAATACCACAAGTAGTGGATATATTTTTGATTAAATATTTTGCTGTTTCCATGTAAATTATTGCGTTTAAATTTCATGAAACAAAATCATATCAAAAATGTCACGAGCCGAAGGCGAGTGACATTTAAGTGTGATTTTGTTGAGTGAAATTTGCAATAATTTCTGTGGAAATGGCAAAATATTTAAAATAAATATATCCACTTCGAGTGGTATTTGGGACGACTATTTAACAATATTAATACATAACGATTAACTTTGTTGAAAAATAATCCAACAATTAATACTCATCCTCAATTAAATTCAGCGGAATACTTCCAAAACACAACATTTTAAAATTTTTAACGCAAGCCAAACGTTGTTCACACAGTTTGTTGGTGTTTAGTTTTACGTAACCTAGCGATATCACTAAGGACAGAACATCGTTGCTAAGCGATATTTCGCAACAAGCCTATTTAGTTTTTGAGTACGTACATTTTTTGTGAATATTTTTTATGGTGCCCAATATTCAGTGATATACTGCTGTTATTGGTTGAAAAAAGCAAACATCTGCAATATGATTGGCTTATATGTTCTAGTGTTGAATAGTCTCTATAATCCGCTCGCATTCGTGTTTATGTAAGTACACTCGGCACACAGAACAATACCTACTACATACGCATCCTGCATTCATTAACAAGTTGCGCGAGTGCAACATTTTCTGTCAAATATTATCCCAGATTTATAATAATGTTTGAAGCAAAATCTAAAGAAAGTATTAAGAGTATTTAAATGAATTAAAAAGAGTATATTGATAGCTGCTTTATAGAAAGTAAGAGTAAAGAGGATATTATTGAGAAAAGAGTATAATACTCTAAAAAAGAGTATGTCTGGTCACCCTACTTAAAGCACCTCTATAATACGAGCATGCTTGTCAGCCATATTGAATCACATCACAAAAGCGGCAAATTTAAAAAAATAGTTACTTTTCAGAAAATGAAAATATGTTAATGTCTATACGTTTAATAGTATAGTCAAGGGTAATACCACAAGCAGTGGATATATTTTTGACAAATATTTTGTCGTTTCCATGTAAATTATTGCGTTTAAATTTCACGATACAAAATCACATCAAAAATGTCACGAGCCGAAGGCGAGTGACATTTAAATGTGATTTTGTTGAGTGAAATTTGCAATAATTTCTATGGAAATGGCAAAATATTTAAAAAATATATATCCACTTCGAGTGGTATTTGGGACGACTATTTAACAATATTAATACATAACAATTAACATTATTGAAAAATAATCCAACAATTAAAATAATTATTCATTCTCAATTAAATTCAGCGGAATACTTCCAAAACACAGCATTTTAAAATTTTTAAAACAAACCACACAGTTTTTTGGCGTTTAGTGTTACGTAACCTAGCGATATCACTAAGGACAGAACATCGTTGCTAAGTGATACTTCGCAACAAGGCTATTTATTTTTTGAGTACGTACATTGTTTAGTGAATATTTTGCATGGTGCCCAATATTCAGTGATATACTGCTGTTATTGGTTGAAAAAAGCAAATGTCTGCAATGTGATTGGCTTATATGTTATAGTGTTGAATAGTCAAATTTATACCCATTCGGAGTCACGTGATAATCTAGTAATTTTACGTATGTCGATTCTTAAAAATGCAATTTTAGGGAAATAAATGACATTCCGTTTTGTAGGTTATCCTGACATATGCCAATTTCTAAAACAAGGTTGCTACGGGTTTATTCTCTTATATGAAATCAAACTGAATTTACAGGTTAAAGAAAACATAACATGTCGTAAAATGTAAATATAATAAAGATATGTCAGCTGCTACATTAAAAACCTGCTGCGTAGGTATAGCAAATTTTAAGTCAATTTCTGTGCATGCATATTCTGTTATAGAACATTGCCATTTGAAGCCTATTTCCTTGCACAATCTATTTAGGGAAGAAACTGAATGTGAAAAATCTCCAGATTCTTCAACCAAGCATTTTTTAGATTTTTTATGGTTACAAATTCTTTAGCTACATACATTTTATATACAGTGTCTTGACTGCTTCGTCGACTTCCGTTTTTGCATTCTTCACTTTCTGGCTCATATTTTCGGTAAATTGTGCTCTCCGAGATATTTAACGCAAGAGAAGCACGGCGAACAGCGTTGGAGGGTGAAACTGTTGATTTACTATTATTAATATTGTACTCTTCATAATAAAAAACGCATAATATTCAAATTAACTGTTGTGACTGCTCGTTATACCGCATGTCCGATGGTTTCTTTTAATTTCCAGTTTTCGGCTCAACAATTTTAGGTTTTATTACCCTTATCTCAATAACTTACACGAAAAATATAATCTGACAGATTAGAAACGTCAAATTTTTAAAATTAATTTTATGAATCGACATGCCTTTTTTTCAAATTTCTTCCATTTCATCTATTTTACTAAAGATGAACAGAGACAGACAAAAGTCACGTGACTCCGAATGGGTATAATTTTGACTATACTAATTCGAGGCTGAACAACCGGTCATGCTCAAAGATTTTGAAATCTGAAAAACAGAAAAGACCGTAAATAGTTCATTGAAAAATGAATCAATGTTTTAGGCTTACCTTATATCCAAAAAAAGTATTCCTTAGTCTTGAAATAGACTGATTTTTTAATAAAGAATATGAGAGGCAACGCATAAAAGGCAAAAAGACACAGGAAAACGAACACAGTTGGCAACTCAAACACAAGGTTAGAAGCTAGAACAGCGAGCGTAGATAATATAACCCACAACGAGTGAACTGTTTGACGTTGTAAGGTTATGTGAAGCACCTCTATAATACGAGCATGCTTGTCAGCCATTTTGAATCACATCACAAAAGCGGCAAATTCAAAAAACTAGTTACTTTTCAGAAAATGAAAATAGGTTAATGTGTATACATTTGATGCAAAGCATAAAAGGCAAAAAACACAGGAAAACGAAGACAGCTGGCAACTCAAACACGAGGTTAGAAGCTAGAACAGCGAGAATAGATAATATAATAACCCACAGCGACTGAAATGTTTGACATTGTAGGGTTATGTTTTGGTTGCATCATGTCCACCAACATGTAAACGCGAAAGTACTGTGATGCAGGATTTTATGCAACTTGTGCGACATGCTTCTGCTTGTATTATAAAGGGCTCTAGGGTTATGTAGAGCCCTTTATAATACAAGCAGACGCATGTCGCACAAGTTGCATAAAATCTTGCATCACAGTACTTTCGTGTTTACATGTTGGTGGCCATGATGCAACCAAAACATAACCCTACAACGTCAAACACTTCACTCGTTGTGGGTTATATTATCTATGCTCGCTGTTCTAGCTTTTAACCTTGTGTTTGAGTTGCCAACTGTGTTCGTTTTCCTATGTCTTTTTGCCTTTTATGCGTTGCCTCTCATGTTCTTTATTAAAAAACTATTTACGGTCTTTTCTGTTTTTCAGATTTCAAAATCTTCGAGCATGGCCGGTTGTTCAGCCTCGAATTAGTACTATTAAACGTATAGACATTAACATATTTTCATTTTCTGAAAAGTAACTAATTTTTTGAATTTGCCGCTTTTGTGATGTGAATCAATATGACTGACAAGCATGCTCGTATTATTGAGGTGCTTTAGGGTTATGTTTTGGTTGCATCATGGCCACCAACACGTAAACGCGAAAGTACTGTGATGCAAGATTTTATACAACTTGTGCGACATGCGTCTGCTTGTATTATAAAGGGCTCTAACTTAACTACGTTGGATTAGGTCCGCAATTAATAGGATACCATACAACATATGCATACTCCAGTTTAGCATAGGCGTAAAATGCAATATATGAACTGTCATTTTATTGAAAAATAAGCAACACAAATAACAACCGGGAATGTAACATGTAATAACTAGAGACCGGATTTATATGCCGTAAAAAACACAATATAAGTTGTTTTATGCGCTTAAAAAGTATCAATACATGCGGTGAAAATGTTCTAATGTAAACGGTGTTTTTTTTAGAGGGACCGAACTTTAAATTCAAATAAAACATAGAAGAATGTTTTTAATATCCATGAAATTGGCCTTATTTGAAAGATAATTTTATGGCATTTATGTTTGAATATGATTTCGGGCATGTGACCGTCGCGGCTGGCGTGTACATGACGTAATCTGGAGGTCCAATTTTCACACACTCTTCGCAGTAAATCAGGCTGTATTTCGGCAATGTCGAATGTTGGCTTCCAAGTGCTCAATTGTTTCCGGTTTATCGACGTAGACATACGACTTTACAATCCTCAAAGAAAATAATCTAACGGCGTCAAATTGCACAAAAGAGGTGCGATTTGACACCGTTAGATTATTTTCTTTGAGGATATGTAAAGTCGCATGTCTGCGTCGATAAACCGGAAACAATTGAGCACTTGGAAGCCAACATTCAACGCGTTATTGCCGAAATACAGCCTGATTTACTGCGAAGAGTGTGTGAAAATTGGACCTCCAGGTTACGTCATGTACACGCCAGCCGCGACGGTCACATGCCCGAAATCATATTCAAACATAAATGCCATAAAATTATCTTTCAAATAAAGCCAATTTCATGGATATTAAAAACATTTTTCTGTGTTTTATTTCAATTTTCAAGTTCTATCACTCTAAAAAAACACCCTTTATATAAAAGTAAAATAAATATTTTGTTAAACACTAAATTGAATTGCAATAAATGACAAGAAGTTTGTTGATATTGTTAACTGTAAAATTGTGACTCTTGTTTGTAAAAATATTTTTATACATAGAAAACGATCGCTCCAAGTCACATGACCTGATAGGAGCGGAGCGTATTTCATTAAAGATATTTCTGTGGGGTTCATTTCAAAATCTCGACGGCGATTCCCCACAAAAAATTTTCGCGAAAAAATCACCTGCCAAGATTTCTTCAGATCTCCACGCTACAGGTTCCTGTTGCCAGTATAATTCAAAAACTAGTTATTGAAGGAATACGATATTTTGCATGCCGTTTATATGCCTTCCTGGCATAAAACCGAGAAAATTTCGGTAAAATATATACAGGGTGAGCACATTAAAAAATAATTGTTTGCCTATCTTTGCTTTAACTCAAGAACTCATTCTTAAATGAAAGTAATATTTTGCATATAACTCAGGTTTTTACTCTTGGCGAAAAAGGGAATATTTTGGGCCCCATATATACTGGGTGAGCGCCTTCAAATAATAAAATAGTGTTTATTTTTAATTTAAATGAGATGTAGATAAAGGTAATAATTTGCACATAGCTCTACCTTTACCATTGACGAAAATGGGGCCCAACAGATACAGGGTAAATGTTGTAAATGAGAAAAAAGGGTCAACAATAAATGAGTTTTATTTAAGGCAGCCGCATCTCACCAATACGAAGAGTCCTCAGTGGCAGAGTGCAGCGAACAGGCTGTTAACTTGCGGGCTACCGCCAAGCGTTGAAATCGTTTTCGCTGAAGTTCGAATACCACCTCCAGTAATATTTTGTCTGTCTGAAAATTGATGTAATTTGCATTACCAGGTGTTTCTTTTATTGTTTCAATATTATTACGTACATGAAGATATTTTTACTTCTATTTTCCTTTGATTTTTAAAATGGTTTAGTGTCACAACATTCACTTGCGAGTGAAATTTTTTTTTATACGGAAGTGCAATCTAGGGAAACCATCGGCAATAAGCATTGCCACCAGATTAAATTGTGTTGGTACATAAACTTCTGGTTATTATTTTTGCAGTGAGGTTAGATTTCATGTTTCTGGTAGTCATCTTAATTATTTAAATTGTAGTTCTGGATATTATAAACTGACATTTCCTCAGTGCAATACTTATCTAGATAAAACCAAATTATAAAATCGCACTTGAAGTTTATAATAGTCAAAACTAAGAACTAGAATTTGTCCAATTGCATTGGCATATGAAAAAATAATGGACTATAGCATAAATACCATATGTTGGATAGATGGCTTTGATAAAAAATAATATGCAAGATAAAACATTACTCATGCAAAAATACAATTTAGTTTTGCTAATACTCGTACTTTGAAAAAAAAATTTCGTCTGAATCTTACTTTTATCTAGTTAATTGTGTAGCACTGCTTTTAGTTTCTCTTCAGTTGTCTATAAATAAAGGATCAATTTATATGTCTATAACAAGACATTTTCAATTATTGTAAGTAATTGAGTGTTAACTGCTACCTAGGCTCATCCAGCTCATACTTACGGTGACTTGCTATTTGGATGTTTGCTTTGCCCAAAGAGTTCACTTTATCACTTTGAAGGGTAAAATCCAGATTTTTACGTTTAGTAGTGTTTTATGTAGCAAAGAGGATTTAGTGGTGATCACAATAGCAATGAAAGGAATATTGATGTTTTCAAGAAACTTTTAACTTAAACCGTAACTCAGAAAAAAAAAGTGATGTTTAAAAAAATGTACTTCAATAAGTTGCCATAGGTAGTCTATACAGTATACATTCTTGCATGTTGTTTATGGACCGCGAAACAATTATTGATATACTAGTTAAACATATAGCATTAAAACAGCATAAGAAAACTAATAAATAACTTTATGCGCAATGATAATCTATGCAAATTAATATCTTCATAGGTATAGGTATTGACGATGATCGGTTGGAGGACCTGGCCCTCCCCAGCCAAGCATCCTAGTTACACCAATGCAGTTTAGATCTGACAAATGCATTATACAAAATTTTCAATGATTTAATACTTTTAAAATTATAAGGTTGTTTGATAATAAAGCCAGTTAAATGATTCAATGGGAAAACAGCTTTTTAAAAATAAACTTTATTTCGTAATTACAGGTATAAAGCGAAAACCGTCTGAATTTTGTAGCAAAAAATGAATCTAACGTTTCACCTAATTTGCAATGTGACAAAGAGATAACAATGCTCTGGGATGTGCTATATCAGCGTGGCGTCGCCTCGGGTAGTTATCGGCGCTCGGGGTGACCCAAGACTGAGTGGCCGCTAATTTGCGTAAGTCGCATACCGATTGCAGTGCGGAACTTGTATGCTGGCAAAAGAGAAGCAACAAGAGACTCAAATTTGTGAGTGCAAACTTCACCCCGGGGGCTCGTCGAAATCTTGCATTGGATACGGATTAAAATTCCGGATTTACATATCGCTCATCTCCCTTCAATTAATATTATGTAAGTGCGTTCTTTTTCGTCGCCCAGGCAGATTTAGACTAGTGGCATAATCTCGTACCGGGGTCTAATGACATTTTGCTGTAACCATTGTCGGCCCGGAGGTTGGTTCACTGGTCACGTTTGCATCATCCTATAAGTCGTTAAATGATCAAAACCAGCTGTAACGTGAATCTGCTACGACTGTTCAAAGCAGAATTTGGGTGAGATCCTCACCTTGCAGCATCCCCGCCCCCTTGATGGTCAACTTGAAACGATAAAGAAGCCGACCTGCGATTGATTAATTAAAATAATCAATGGTAGTAAAAAAAATCTCAGATCAACCCCGCTACAGTTTATACACCACGGCAGCTCTGAAAACTCTTTACTTACCGCGATAGCCGAGCTAACTCAATTTCGGCGGCCTTGGATCGTAGGTTCAAATCATCAGCTGTGTACTCTGGAATGTCTTAAAAAAAGGAAAGGAAATGGGCGCCAGAAATCAAAAGATTTCAAATAATTAAAATGAACTACAAGCGACTAGCGTTTAATTAATAATTAATAAATGGCCTTGTAGAATCAATAATAAATAATCAGAATAATTTGAATGCAAATAAGGTCATAACAAAACTGTGTACGTCAAATGAAGGCTGCGACACGCACAAAGATCAAAAACCCCTTTCGGGTTATTAAATTAACTGTAACATCAAAACCAATCGTGGGATATGCATACCTCAGTCATTTGATAAAACCTTTAGGCTATTGAAATAAACCAAAACTTGAATGCACCTTTTACAAAGGGTCAATACACATCAAAATTACAGCTTTAAATATTGATCATGATTAAATATATGCGTAAAAGTTACAATATGATAAAACAAGAGCATGTATGTATTTGAGCTTTACTGGTTAATAATAACGGTTTTAGAATATAAATTCCAGGTATCGAAGATAATATAAAATAATCCCGAACTAGCGCAAACTAACCTCGATGTCCGTAGACTGCGGTTAAACAGAAGCTGGTCGTGAACTGCTACACACATTGGTCGAAATCGCCGTGGATGCACCGGTAATCGTAGCAAAGGCACCCTCAAACGGCAGCAACTAGGCAGAACGCCAGCAGGTGTCAAAAATGAGATTAGGCTAACAACTTTGCCTCCGAGATTAAACTCTTGGATGAAACTGCTAATTAAGAGCTAATCATAATTAGCCCTTGGAAACACAATGCTCATAAAAATTGGTTGAGCGCACGTAATTTGACTTAAACAAACAAACCTTAGCCGCGCCGGTGCCGGTGACGGCGGGCTCAGGTAAAAACAGCAAGTGCTCGGACGAAAAATTCGTTTCCAAAACGACTTGCGATAACAGATAGCACGGGTCAAAAGTGCATCGCGCGAACAAAAGGAACTCGATCCAGGTACAAAGTAAGCTGTTTTGGAAAATGTAAGAATTCGAAATGCAAAGGATTATAATTCAAATAAAAATATACAGGTTAGGCCTGAAATAAATTGGTAACTGGCGAAACAATTAATCGAAGCCAAAAAATTGTTTCACTCCCCACGGCCAGATTTTAACAGGGTAACGACCTGAGAAAAAACGTACAGAAATACCTGAAATATATAACGGAATAAAATGAAAAAAGTTTAAAGTATGAAAACATTAAAAAATGTAGGAAACCAAAGAATTCGAGAATGAGATCGATGATGCCAACACCAAAAGCGAAACGCTGTAGAAAGATCCTCTTTCGAGAAAATAAGCCAAGGGAACCAACCCTAATAAATCGGCTCAAAAATAACTGTGGCACCACATAGGATACCACCATAGAAAATAGACGTTCTGTCTAAACCGGACAGAAGCCTAAAAAACTGCTAAACACAGCAAAAACCAACGACTGCATCACATAGGACAGAATCCACCCTACTACAAACATCCGAGAAACTCACAAACATCCGAAGAACTCGCACCGCATCATCACTCACTCCAAATCTAAGGTAACCCAATATCAAAAAAAGTATGAGAGTAAAAAATTATCTTGAAAAATGAAACACAGTAAGTACTGCGACAAAAAGATTCGGGTGAAAACCCAGCAAACATCATAAAAACCATATCCGCCCCGAATTTAGGTAGAGACCCCAGAAGCTGGAGGGAACGATCGCACAACCACCAAACCCCGCTCGGGCATTCAGCCAGTCGTAGCAGCTACATGGAAAAGGCGCGCCGGTGACGGACTGAATGTGGGTCCCTCACTGAATCAGATGGGAACACAATCGCTCGCCCCAACCCCCAGAAATCTCCACAAGGCCGAAAAAGCCAACCCAAATAACAATAAAATTTAAAAAACCCAAACAAGTATAAACTCGTCTCGCTAAAAATCACATAAAAACAACATATCTAACAACCCATAAACAACGACCTGAAAATCAAATCCGTTAAGGTCCTAAGCGAACACAAGCACGGATGGAGAAAACACTCTTAAAAAATATCCCAAAATATGGAGAGAAACGACCCCAACTGCTAGCGTTGCTTAGAGAGAGAACAAGATGACGTTGCTTCTCAATGGTGACCTTCCCTGCATGCCCAACCAACCACCCAATGCGTTACAAAGGGGAAGAACTAGATGATGACGTTCCCAAACAGCGACCTTCCCTGCATGCTCAACCAACCACTCTATCAAGAAACAAAAAGCACTAAGAAAACAAAGTTTTTAAAAGGGACACTGTAGGTGTTTCCACGGTCACAATATCTTATAATACCATAGTCTAAATCCAAATAAGCGAAGCGCTTTGGAAACAATCCTCAAATGAGACGGAATTAATGGCAAGAAGAAGGAAAGTGAAAAGCACTAGAATGCAAAATCCATAAGGAACATACCCTACAGCAACTTTTAAAAACAGAAAAAAAACAGGACACAAGGAAAAGAGAAAAGGAAAGAGAGGAAAATGAACCAAAAAACCAGAGTTCGGAAAAACTCACGCTGCCACACCTCATCCAAACTTCGACTGGCTAGGTCTACTATTCCATGCCGTGACCCGGGTTTACGGAGACAGGATTATAATTCAAATAAAAATATACAGGTTAGGCCTGAAATAAATTGGTAACTGGCGAAACAATTAAGCGAAGCCAAAAAATTGTTTCAAACTTTCTTCAGCTTAAAAATACCCACCTGTATTTCATACTAAAGTGTTTACCTGAATGTGATTTTCCCCAGTGACGTGTCTAAATTAAAGGGGTGGTTACTTAATTAGCAACTGACTTGGTTTTAGGCCATTGTATGTGTATTTTAACTTTGTAGTGCTTCTTGCGATGAAAGAAAATTCAATGTAAAATCGTAGTACCAGTATATGTATGATCTGTGTATTATTTTGTTGGCAATTATCATTTTTTTTGTGCGCAGAAAGCTCGATGTTGTTCACTCGAGGTTTGTTGTTTTGATTTGTACACTCGATGTTAACTATATTAAGTCGCGCTCCCTTCTTTCTATTTACAGAGGGCCCTCGCTATTAGATATGCTTTTGCTGTTGCTTCTTCTTCTTGGTCGTGTTAATTCATGTCTAAAGTGGCGTGGTTAATATAGGTTTTAGTTTTCCTAATTACATGTTACCATTCTTCGCGGATTTGTGCTCTGTGAAGAGCTTCGTGCGTTGTATTGCCTGTTAGATTTTTAATTTGGTCTAGCTATCTGGTTGGTCAACGGCCTCTCGCTCTTTATTCGTCCACTTTTTCTTCTACTATAAGTTTTTCCAGGACGTTTTCTCTTCTTGTGATGTGTCCAAAATATCGTAGTATCTTGGCATATATCGTTGATGACATTCGTTGTGTGATGTTCAATTCCTATAAGATAGACTTGTTGGTACGATGAACAGTTCATGGTGTTTGGAGCAGTCTACGCCAACAGCACATTTCAAAGGCATCTATTTTCTTCCAATCGCTATCAAATTCCTCTGTAGCGTACATAAATTCAAGAAATACTAACGAGTGTAAGAGTGTTTCTTTATCAACTTTGTAATATTTTTCCAGATGTTAAGTAGACCCATTCCTGGTTATGCTAGTTTTATTGGTCGTTTTATTTCGTCAGAGCTTATATATATATTGTGATGGCATGAAAGCTCCACGTTGATCTTGCTATATAAAATGAAATGGATTCTTTTATGTTTATATTCTAATAACCCCCTTTTGTGGGTATTTATAAAATGAATTTAGACTGATTAAAATATGCTGTCTTATCTTGTATTTTTATTTACTTGACCCAAAATAAATGTTAGTATGCTCTTTTAATATTTTATTTATCTGCAAGTTATTATACCAAAACGCTAGCTCAGTAGAACAATTAACTCTAATCCCAGGGTGAATTCTTAATAGATTGTAATTTTTACTTGATCTGGTGCGCCATTGTACACCTGAATTAGTTTCAATACGCAGTAGCTAATGTATGCAATATTGTCAAAACCTACAAAATGGTTCGTCTGGTGCAGTCAGCGTTGTTGACGTTAAAATAAGCAAAATTTGTGAACATTCGAAGAAGTATTTATTTAAATCTTTGCGCTTCGGCGGTTATTGTTAGCTTTTGTTTCAGGCATTAATTTGTTCAATGACGTCAGAAGGGACGCCGTCTAAATCCCGCAATTGTTCCACCTTCGCCTAACCTCAAATTTGGGAAAACGCTTATAATTTAAACTGCGCCTTCGCTGGATGCTGGGATATGCTTGACCCTTGATAAGCAAGGTCTGGTCTCGTATACACACAAATTTCCGGATGCAAATACTGATACTTTTAGGCTAAAACGGTACCTTAAAAATTGGTGGTGTTCGTCGCATTGCTCGGAAAGGGGCCCCAGCTGGTATCTGCCTCTGGAACGGTTTTCTCCGGTGTTGGTGCTGTTGGTCGGTCTCCTGCACTCCTGCCTGATGCAGCGCAGTGGATATTCCTGGCGCAGGACCCTTATTTTGGCCGGAATCGAAGGTCGGAATCCCGATGTGATCGGCTACCGGAAACCTTTTTGTTGTGGAAAACGCCACAAACATTCCCACGTAAACTAGGACACTTGGTCAACACAATGATATACTTTTTATGTGTAAATATGGTAATTTATTATGATAAAACTTCAATTAAAGTGGAGCACAAAAACTACATGTCAAGCTCTTAATTCATTTGTTCTCTTTTGTTTGTCCGTTATTAAAACCAATTATAATCTATCACTATGGTTACCCAGCTAACGGAAATTAGTTTTAATCAAATTAAGTACATTTTCGAAATAAGTTTGATTACAAATTATTAAATTTAGAAATTTCTTATAACTAAAACATTGTCCACTTATTAATTTTAAAATATCTCTTTGCGCCACAAACACGTTTTATTATGTCCTCTGCTCATTTTCACTCGCGTTAATTGGACTGATTATTTTATAGAGTTCATTCCTTCACAATTGCTTTTCCATGTCCTTCTGTCTGATTTTCACTTGCTTTTTCACGTCGTTCTGTCTGCTTTTTACTTGATTTTTCATGTCTTTGTCCGATTTTCCAATTGCTATTTCCTGTCTTTCTGCCAGCCTTCTAATTTGCTCTTTGCAACGTATTATTATTTTATTCTGGCTTCCTATACCTTTTTTAGATTGCTCACAATTGTCCCTGCATAACTATATTGAAATCTACGCTTCATTGACATGCACACAGCAAAACTTTTTGTGACTATTCATTTATTTCGGTTCGGCTATTCTTTCTGCACAAAAATAATATTTAATTAATTTGAACGTCGACTTCGACCCTGTGAAAAACAATCTTTGCCTTTTGCATTACTTACTCAATTCCTTTATAATACTGGCATCTCTTTTCCAATGCATTTACTGATTGAAATTTAAGCTTAGTATTGCAGTGACATAAAACACCCCAACTCTGTGCTTATTGACTTGTTTCATAAGTTGTACTGCTATCAGAGTCGAGTCGTGGGCCTAAGACCATTACAATATATAGTGAGATGTTAAATTCCCTAGCTTTCTCTACAATCTGCCTTAAGTTCGCCACCCGTTCTCGCGTTTCTCGTGCCTTTTACAAAACCGGTTTGCACATCTGGTATCTGATAATTTAGGAAAGCTGGAAAGTCGATTGTGTAATACAGGGTGAGTCAAATTTTACTCGCAAGCGGCTTCGCTTTCGGAATTTCAGTATTCTTTATTTTTGTCTTATTTTCAATTGTAGAACACATATTCGAGGGCTGGGGAGTGAATATTGACTCACCCTGTATATGGAGCATAGCTTTACTGGAATGATAAATTAGTGCGAGCAGAATATAATTATTATCGCAGTCTTTGTCTGAACCATTTTTGTGTGTAGGGATAAAAATTGATTTCGTCCAGTTTTTGGGCCACTTGCCTGTACACCATATTTTTCGACATAGTTCTAGGTATTTATGGACACCAGTTTCGCCGCTTGCCATTATTGCTTCAGTTGGGATGTAATCAGATCCGCATGCTTTGCCCATTTGCAGCTGTTTGATAGCTGCTTCCACTTGTTCTATATTATTGTTTGGTGGAATTGCATTGTTAGAATCTTTATAGAGATGCTCGCAATACATCACCTACACTTATAAATACTGGTCTATTTCTGTCTCGTCTTCTCCAGATTCATGTATCACTATTCAGATTGGCACTAAATTAGTGTGTAATCTGTATAATCTTGATGTAGAAATCTTTGGGTGATTCTGGTTAGCATAGTTGGAGTGCATGTTTGTATAATATTTATTTTTATCTTTTCCATGCGCAAATAGAATATTCTCATTAAATCTTGTCTCGTGTCTTTTTTATTGTGGCTTGTGACATGTGACAGTGCCTCCTCTATGTTATTCATGTCTACTGATATGAATTTCTTAGCCACTTTCTTCTTTGGAGTTGAGAACTTTGGTTGGAGTTTGGCTGTAAGCATCTGGTGATCAGAGCCACATACCCCACCGGGATAAGTTCGTACGTCTCTAATGGATCGCCATCTTGTATTGACCAATACATAGTCAATTTGATTTTTATATTCACCATCCGGAGAAACCCATGTATACATACATACATCCGTCTTATGTATGTGGTGTTTAAAGACTGTCTTCATTATAGTAAGAAAATTGTGGACAGAAAATTGAAGCAGTCGTTTTTCTGGCGGATTTTGTTCTCTAATATCAGAAAGTCTACCAGAAAATTTTAAATGATGATCTTTATTTCTTACGCCAACTTTAACGTTACAGTTGCCAATAATGATTGTGAGTTCCTGTCGTGGAATATTTGCTATATCAGTTTCACACTATTGATAGAATAGAGGTACCTAAAAAAATTATTTAAGTAAGTTTAGTATCAAGCTAGCGTTATTAAACGATCGCTGATAGGATTATATCTTATTACTATGGAATGTTTCTTATGAGGAACAACAAAAGCTACAAAAGCTTTCCAACGTGTTTCCAAACGCCCTGTGATTATTAAGTTGTATCGGTCAATTGCTACGTTTATATAGAGTAACGATTTTCAGCCTTTTTAGATCGCTCCTCTTCTTTTATACGTTTTAGACACCCCTGTCTGAACGCCGTAGTTTTAGAATCGTAAACTGGTTTTGGTCGCGCCGACCTTGTAATATATATCCGTTTTCATAGGTATCTGGGCCAATTGTTTAAGTAACCGCTGCACCCGAAGCGATATGTTCTTGTTTTTGTATTGTAGTGCGCCAGTCCGCCTTTGCCTATACTGTTCGCAAGCGGAAAAGTTGCAGGCCGTTTATTAGGGATTTGCTTGGACAAAAGTGGTGTCCTTTTTTTGGTGTTCACTCGCATACAGCGGATTTATATAGGTTATACTTTTCGAAGATTATTGCATTTGGTTTGCCCAACGCGTTAGTTGCAGATGGAAGCAGTGCTGGGATTTAAATTGCAAAGATGGGACTAATGGAAGTTTTTAGTTTCTGGGAGTTAATCTTAAAACAATAAAATTTGGAATCTGTTAGCTGGTATTAGCTGCCGAATTAGCAATTCTTACCGGGTTTTTCCGTGCTGCTTGCCAAGAGTCCGTTTTGCCGCCCCGCTTCGGTTTTCCAAGAGTCCCTGTTGCGGCCGCGCTTCGGTTTCTTCGAGATTACGATTGTCCGCTGCATTTTGCTTTGTGAACGCCGCCTTGCGGTTATGGGAGTATTAACACACGATCTC
Organism: Agriotes lineatus; assembly: GCA_940337035.1. Classification (NCBI taxonomy): domain Eukaryota; kingdom Metazoa; phylum Arthropoda; class Insecta; order Coleoptera; family Elateridae; genus Agriotes; species Agriotes lineatus. The sequence continues at coordinate 982 of CALNHX010007767.1, read as the reverse complement.
GTGTCGTGAAAGATAAAAGCTGTTTACATATTGCTTCTAGCACTGTAAACTTGAAGCTACCGACTGTTTGGCCTCATCTTCGATCCAGAAACGACTGGTACATTTACTGAAACACTTTGAACTCTTACGTATATGGTGGCATGATATCAGTTGCTTGCCTGCAATATTAGCCGTAGTTAGCATACTTTGTTGGCTTTCTTGCGTCAACATTGTAATTTGGCATGCTACGATTTGCTTGCTTGTGGCATTACCGCAAACTAGTATATTAGTATACCATATTGCGCTTGTTTGCTACTTCCGTGTAATTAGCATCCCTTATTGTGTCTGTTTGTTACTCCTTTGTAATTTGGTGTTAGTTAAAATAGAAGCCCTGTAATTTGTGGCCACAATAGAGTGCGCCGCGTTTGCACCTTTCGACCCATGATATAAAGTCGCTGGAAGCTGTGCCAGTGTTGACTCTGAAATTATGTAACGTCTTGTATTGTCTGTATTATCGTTAACTAATATACACCTTTTCATGCTTATAGATATTGTGTATGGATAATGCCACCTATTTCGAATTCTGTTTCAGGGAGTATACGAGTTCTCGTAAGCTTATGAATTTATCGGTTGCATAAAGCCTCCTTGGCACCCTTGGTAATTTTAAATACCTTTTACTATTACTAGAAACAAAAGAACGACACGCCGTCTTCACTGTAGTTAGTCGGCCCAACAATATCTCCATGTAGTAGCCTGAACGATCATTTAGTACGGTTTGAAGCTAGTAAACGTAATTGAGAAACTTTGGTTTGGGGTTAACTGTAGATTAGTATTTACTGTTGGTAGCACAATTTCATCTTTTATTATCTGAAGTTTACTAGAGGCTAGCATTTTTCTTACGTTTCACTTAGCTATTTTAGTTTTTCTTCTAGCAGCCCATTTTCCATGTATAGCCTGGTCGCTCACATGTGCATGGCCAGTAGCAAATTTCTCACCGCTCGGC
>CALNHX010007766.1:38046-69474 GCA_940337035.1 Agriotes lineatus | reverse complement strand
CGCGAAAAGGAGATACATAATGGGGCCAAGCAGGCTGTCCTGAGTTATTACAGACTTAATCGGGACCAATTATTTGTAGGTTTCTAGATATTTCTCAGAGAATTGTGTTTCGGTAAAGTATGCTCTTCATATTTCAAAGCAGGTAAACTATTTCTGAAGTTAAACTGTCATGTCATGTCGAATGATTGGGACACGTCGAGAAAATCAGCAGGACATGAGCGTTTTAACAATTCTATCTACTTTGTTAACAATCAAAAGTGTAGAAAGAAGATTGATGCTAATGTTACATAGAATGGTACATCAGTTATTTTCTTACCAAGCTACTCAGTAAGTATAATTTTAATTTCTTTCAATTGCGGTTGGACGTAGCATAATTTTAGAATAAGTGAATTTATTTTATTGGTTAACATAGCAGTTTCATTTCTATGCCTGCATTTAATCATACAGGTCACTTCCATAGTTACCAATGAAATCAATAGATTAGAGCATTTGATTTACGAGTTAACATACGAATTTCAATTAGGTACTTGCTAATAAGAAACTTTAATTTTGTTAGCGGAATGTAGGTATGCAACTAAAAAGAACATACGTAGGAACAACTTGTGTGTTGTATTTTTCCTTCAGTGGTATACATTAGGATAACTTTTAATTGTCTTTTTGACAAGTAATAATTCCTATGTTAACTAGTAAAATACACGCTCTAATATATTGGTCTCATTTGTAACTATGGAAATGACCTGTATGATTAAACGGTGGCATAGAAACGAAACGCTTATGTTAATTATTAAAATAAATTTCCTGTATAATTGGAAATACTTATCTTGTTACAGCTTTTTAGTGAAAGGTCTTTCAACAATCTATCACTAATAAAATCGCAACTGGCAACGATCTTGAGGTTTACTTCAATTGTGGTTATTCACAGATGTAATGCGGCGTTTCGTGTCTCTACATTTTAATTAATTTTAGCCTTTGATGTCTTCGGTCACCACGCAGCACAGTTTTGTTGTTAGTCTTAAAGAACAGTCTGGACTAAATCACACACCTTAAATAATGATCGTTGAACATCAGTTGCATATTAACTTACATCTGCTTCTCGCAGGTATTCCCGGCGATATTTTACTATTACGCCGCTTAAAGGCGAAGGCGTTTTCTTTCTCAACTTACTGAACATATGAGTCGCCAAACAGCAATATCGGTAGAAAACTTTCGATGAAGTTAACAGGCAACTATTACTATTACTTGGTTCTAGGAGGTCTTCAGGAAAATGTAGAAGCGCTTACTTTTAGCTAACGGTGGGTCACATCTTGAAATCTAAGGGCGACCGTCGTGCACTTGTACCTACGATAGAAGCCCATATTCTCTCTTTGTAGGTTTGTAGCAATCTTCGTGTGTTCGTTCGACGCTTCGTGTGGTATGCGCACACACATCAGCGCAAATCACTTAAACTAGCAGTGACGTTTGTTTCAGTTTGACGCAGAAAATCTAATTATTATTAACATCTACCAACAAAAAATAACGAACATGTCAATGTATAAATCGACTGTACATAAAAATGTAAGATTTTATTTTCTCAGAATCTCTTTAACTTTAAAACATTGTATTGGAAAGTTGTAGTTAATTAATTTATGAATTTGGGACTGCATTTCTGGCAGGACAGGTTGAAATAATTTGCCAGATGCTGAGCAAAGTTTTCAGACAGTTACATTTTTGTCCCAGCAGACTCTTAGGGAAGTTTAATTGCTTTTATCACTTTCCACATCGAATATGTGCCTACCTAAATAATACTCCTTCTCTGCGTAAGACCTTTGTATCGCTAATCAGCTTTGTTGCATTTCTGAGAGCAAAAACGAATTTCTTCTTGGTCTACCTCTTTCTATAATTATGTTTTTAATAAATCTAAAACAGCCAGAGATATCTATATATCTATGTGTGTTAGGATTTCCCAGCCCATGGTAAAATATTTTGTTTTGTTCACTTAAAGCGGACTTCAGTGAAAAATTAATTGGTTAGCGGTCATTATTTTTCGGAAGGCATCCCAATTTTTACGTTTCTTGGTTAGTACGTGTTCTAAGCCAAAAGATCTGGCTTCACACATCAGAAACTTCAACAACCACAAATATATTTTGCTGGCCTCAATGCGATTTCCTCATCCGACTATGACAGTTGTGGGTCTTAATGCGTTAACCACCTCAAAGAAATGCGACCAATACCCCTTCAGTGGGGATGTCTTCAACAAGGCTGATAACGACGACGAAGAGGACAATGAGGGGTCTCACGCTTTTATTAATATGGGAATTTATAGTAGAGTTGTAAATGGTTACCTGGCAGGTCTAGGTTATACTTTTTGTTATGCAGAAATCTAAAATATCCAGCATTCTATGTTGGTTTGTTGGCCAGAGTGTAGGCTCCCGTATGAACAATTGTATATTATTCGCCAATATTGCAGTTGCCTTCATCTTAGAGCTTTCAATCTGGATTCTCAGTACTGATGCTTGGTGCTGTAAAACGCTCCTACAATCAATCTACGTCCAACTGGTTTAAAAAAACGTAAAGTTACTTTTGAAGATATGGTTATGAGGGCGCTATTTGCTTGGAGATTATATTTGCTGTATTTGGTGAGTTAGCGATGCTAAATAGCCGCTCCACAGCGAGTCTTTTCTCTTGGGTATTTAGCATTGTAACTTAACGTGGAAATTATGTTTTTCTTCCCCGTTGTATTGAGTTTGCTAAGTAACTTATACGTGAACCATGGTTTACAAACTACATTAACAAAAAGCATTCGAAAATAAAACGTATATTAATGTTAACTTTACAATAACAAAGTACTCTTAACTAATTACAGCAATGTATACGTATATATGTAAAATTACTAACTGTTCTCGATTTATGATTGTATTTGTGTTTCCTGGAACTTTTTGACCTGCTGCAACCCAGTGCATCTAGCGCACTTGTGGAGGTACCCGTTAAGGCTATGTAGATGGGGCGAAGTGTTTGGTCACGGCTTTAGAAATGCAGAAATATGGCTGCTTGGCTACTGTAGATAAACAGATATTTTTTTTTTTGCAAGAACTTGGCGCTTTTGGTTTACTACAGGGATAATGAGAGAATTGAATTCTGTAAGGTAAGTCCGCCTAGGTGCGGTTTGGATCCACAATTTAAGCTCGGGCGGCGTGTTTGGAGTCTGCAGATCGGGACATTTACTTTTCAAGCGGGGCATACTGAGGGAAGATCTTTCTTTAGCGACGTTATTTCTTAATGTGGCTCTAGTGCAGCGTAAGTTACGAGCCCGTGAGTTCATGTTTACAACAAGATCGATATACGGGGTATAGTTTGAAAGTTTTATACCTCGTCTCATGAATTTGGACGTACTCTCCGACACCATGGGCATGTATATGCTCCTGAGAGTTTTAGGTTATCTACAAGGTGATCGGGATCTCGGCGTCTGTCACTGAATTAGCCCGGAAACGTTACCCAAGCATGGACCGGATTATCGAGAAAGCTTTTCGGGCAGCGATTGAACCTGTCGCTGTACTAGCTCAGAAATTCAGCTGGGGTATCGAGTACCAAACTATTGGGCAGAGATTTTGCCCGTCCTGAAGGCTACACCTTGGTTATAATACCAGATAGGTTTCTCGGATTTGAGACAGGTTGGCAGCTGGCTGGTCGTTGAGCAGTGGTAAGTATTATAACCGCGTTAGACGCAAGCTGCTTTGAGGAGCACCGCGTCACTCCCACCCGAATCGTGCAGCCAACGAAAAACTGATAGCGGGTTAAAATATACCAAGATTGCCACATGCAAATTTAAAATAGTTGCAACTGTTTACAAGCAAAATTTGCCAAGGAGCTACCGTTACAGATGATTGTGTTGTAAATTGTTAAAATGAACACCATTTTTCATTTTACTTTTTATTAGTGGCCACTTGTGCTTAAAACAACCCTCTTTTTACATTTCGCTTTATATCGAGTATACTTGTTTCTAGGTTATTAGTGGGTTATGTATTTCTGAAACAACATGATGTTAGATAAAGCCAGCTGGTCCCATCAAAATTTAGCCGATCGCACCAAGTAGTATAGGTGGAAGCAAAAAACTCGAGTCTTTGCACCTCCCCCCCCCCGCCGTTTTGAAGTGGAATGAAAGCTCTAATGGAAGCCTCGTTAAGCCTGTTAAGCAGGGAGCCGCTGGTCCAGAAACCAACAGCACCAGCCTCCAGCGTAGCCAGAACTCCTCATGTGAGTTCTTTCGTCGCGCGAAACGAGCTACCGTAAGTCACGTTTTGACGGAAGTCCAAGGAACAAGAATTTAGATCAAGATCCCAAATCGTCTCTATGGTACGGTGACTTTAATTTTTTTTTGTCTTGCATTGTTCTATACCGTTTTGCAATTCACAGTGGATAATTTTCTCATGTGGCAGCCTTTTTGAGTTTTACATAATATATTAATAGGATTGATTCATTATGAGCAGAATCGTATTCCAGAGTGTCTGATTTCCATTCGTTTTTTACTGTGAATTATAGTAACATCGTAAATGTAAATAGTCATAGAAATGGGGCTTACGAATGGAAAAACATTATTTTCAGTGATAAAATTAAGTTTGATTGGGATGGACCATAAATATTCTAGTTTTGCTTATTACGTAGGTTTCCTTTCTTAATTATAAATATTTTTTAAAATTTATTACATTCGAAAATTCTGAATAATCAAGTGTCGCGGACAGTACAGGTGACATCTGCATTTATTAATATATTGGACTATTAAAATTTACCTTTCAGAATGTCGCAGTATTTACGACCTGAACTGATCACTGTAAATCCTAATATATACTTCAACTATAAATTACATTAGTTAAATTTCTGAAAATCCATACACAGTTACTTAAAGATAGCCTAAAATATATTATAAGATAGTTAGAAAGACACAAAATCTGTGAGCAATTGACGAATGTCATAAAGCACTGTTAAATAATCAACTAATAGTAGATACGATATGAAAACTTATCAAAATAAAGACTCAAACTGTTACAGCAAAGAAGAAGACACCTTGAAGTTTAACTACATTCAACGAACAATTTATAAGTAAGATATGTTTCAAAAACTGCAACAAGAAGAAACAGAAATACAGGTGTGGAACTTCAAGTAAACGCTGGTGATATTCTTCAAAAATTTCGAAGCCATAAAGCACCGAAGAAACCACACAACTGTAACAATTATTAAATAATTTTGCAAAGAAACGGCATTTTTGAAATGAGTTCGTCCGATTGCAAATGCCCTTTGTAGCTTTGTATCCAGAACCCGGTAATGGCTTGCCTGATTAGTTAGACTAAAAATATTGAATTAATTCGCTTTATTAACAACTGTTCCTTGTCACCAATTATATATAGAAGCTTAATAATGTATTATATAAATAATCTATGTATAAAATTATAAACAAATGAAATTGAGAATTAAGATGATTGCTCCATGATGGAGTCTAAAACGCCCGCTTGATAAGGATTGTTGAGGCATTTTCTAACTGTCACAGAAAGAGCTGCAAATTCTTTACAGCTGGCTGTAAAAAATGTGCGATTGAAGAAAATCTCGATATAAGCTACACAACATAAAAATAGTGAATTTTCATTACAAATATGGTAAATATTTCAGAGCGACGTGTTATTTGGCGAAACGAAGATATCAATTGACCACCCAGATCGTATGATCTGATGCCGCTTAACTTCTGCCTTTTACCGTTGGGGCTACATGAAGGACAATGCCAAAAATCCCTCAAATACAATGTTCGAGCTATTCGCAGAATGAAGCCTGAATTAATCGACAACGTGATGCCTCCTTAAAAGCCAAGGCGGCATTTACCAAATAACACGTTCCATTTTCAATTACAGAATTTTCATTTTGGATTGAAATAAAGATATTGGCACTTTTGTTAACAAAAAAGATGTGAATTTAAAATGACACCTTCGAGCTATATCCAAATTCCTGTAATAAGACCTTTAAATGGCAGATAGCTTATCTGTGCTGATAATTTTTAATTAGCTTTGGTACTTTATTTGTGCTTGAACAACTTAGTTCTCTCCCGGCGGATCAAGATTTGCCTGCGGGACAATTGCAGGGTGCCGTCGACGTTATATAGTAAATATATTCGGAAGGCCTCGTCGTGCAACCCCATACATAGATTACGTTATGAAATAGCTTTTATAAGACGCCTGATAAAGTTAACTTCAGTTAGGGTTTTTACACTTTGCTCAATCGATTCCGTGCGCCTTTATGTTTTATTATATTTATTCGGATACTACTAATAATATTGCTCTCTTCCAAATACTTAGGTGAGAACACTTCCTTTTCTGTATTAAGGTAATTGTCGTGAATAAGTGTATTGTTGACATTTAGTTCAGTCAAATGGTACTCAAAAAGGGCGAATACGGGAAAGTTGTGATGGAGTTTTTATATTTGGCCTCTATACGTTTTTGGCTCGCTGTACATGAATATCAGGTTTTCCAACAAGAATGTTGAACGAAATCACATTTTTTAGGCTAATACGGTGTGAAAACCGATTTTCTTAGTTTTTCTAAAATTACCCGAAAGCTATCCATTTTTCGTAAATGTTGAACCTATATGAAATGAAACAAGATAAAATATTTTGCATTTTATGTCATTGAGGTTTTTTTCTCCAACTAATCGTTCAGCAGCGAGAGCTCCGCGAAATTATAGTCCAGTCAAATGGTAGAAGATAGGGGAAGGTTTTGGAGTTTTAATATTTGGTTCCTATATGCTTTTTGGGTCGCTGTACGCGAATATTAGGTTTTCCAACATTTCATTTATAAATATTCAATATATTCATTTCATATACCATTTTTGATTTACGAAAAATGGATAGTTGTCGAGTTACTTTGAAATAAACTGGGATAATTCCTTCTTTTTTGCTTTTAACACCTAACTTCGTGGCGCTCTCGCGGTTGAACGATTGATCGAAGAAAACAACCTCTAATAAATAAAATGTAGGCAATTTTATCTTCTTGCATTTCATATAGGTTCAACATATACGAAATTAGATAGTTTTCGAGTAATTTTAGAAAAACTAAAAAAAAAATTTTTTTACACCGTGTTTTGCCTAGAAAAATGTGTTTCCGGTCAAAATTCATGTTGGCAAACCTGATATTCTTGTACAGCGACCCAGAAAAATATAGGAACCAAATATCGAAACTCTACCAAAACCTTCCCCTATTTTCTACCATTTGACTGGACTATAACTTCGCGGTGCTCTCACGGCTGAACGATTGGTCGGGCAAAAAAAAACCTCAACTACATAAAATGTAGGAAATTTTATCTTCTTTCATTTCATATAAGTTTAAAATTTACGAAAAATGGATAGCTTTCGGGTAATTTTAGAAAAACTGAAAAAACCGGTTTTTTACACCGGTTTAGCTTAGAAAAACCTGTTTCCGGTTAAAATTATTGTTGGCACACTTGATATTTGTATACAGCAACCCAAAAAACCTATAGGAACCAAATATCCAAACTCCACCAAAACTTTACCCTATTTTCTACAATTTGACTGCACTAATTTGACACTAGCCGTTGTTACTTTCTTAAATTATTTATTATGTTACATTGCATCTAAACTACTCCGTATAATTCAGCGAGCGTGTCACGTTAAGCTGTTGGCGCCCTTAGCTGTAGGTTGACTACTGCTTATGACAATTAGTATTCTTTATGTCCACGATTTTCCTCGGGCAGTCTGTCATGAGTTATCATTTTGAATATTAACAAGTTTCGACTTTAATATTGGACGCTTTTATATACTGTTACATTTTACCCAAAACAATTGTTAAGAATCCAACAGCAATAGAAATACAATGGCGAACGTCGAGATTCTAGAAAGAGTTCCCGAGAGATAATCTCTAAAAATAACTGGTGAAAGGTGAACATACAAAATAAGCTAATATTTAAAGAGCCAAGTGGATCATCATGTATAGCTACCAGAAGTTGATGTTAACGAAAACTAACAGAGAAATTTGCAAAACTGCCAAGAATCAATATAATTCACAGGAAGACGAACAGACTAAACCTCCTCTTAATTTTAAAGAGAAAAATCGATAAATTCAGTTCAGCATTTTATAAGCCACGTAAGCAGGGTTGAAAAGGTTTTTTTAAATGTTGGGTTATAATTCTGCTGCAGTTATTTTTAGAAAAATCGATTAGAGTTTAGTATCACCTGAATATTTAATTTAATAAAGCTTATAGGACGATTAATTATCTAAATGTAGTTTATTGTTTAGTCTTCAGCGCACCAAAACGCTTTTAACTAGTCATCTACTTTAAGCAGTAGGTTTGTCAACATTTGTAACTAAATGACTTATGAAGAATGACAGAATCGCATATAGATGTACATCAAAATGATATCTGGACAGCATTATCACCCACCCATACCGTTGCTAAATGGATAGGTTTAACGCAATTTCAAGTTGGGGGGTTGTCGCGTTCAAGACGGATTACGAAAGAAAATTGGTGTTCTCCACATAGTTTAGCATTTCATGCATTTATTTTGTGCATAGTTGTGCTAATGATTGCGATGAACGATATTTGGAAGTCGTTTGAGGCGTATAACCAGCATGATGAATATATGATAGCGTACGAAGTTCATGCAACAGTTGCTGTTGTTACTTGTATAGTAATCAATAATGCCGCTTTCTCGGCAAAACAAGTAGGAAATGTTCAGGCAATAATAAAACTTAATAATAGCTTGTCTAAAGTTAACGTTGCCATTAACGATAAAGTTACCAGGTGGTTTAGTATACTTGACATGTCATGTTACTACATAATTTTTGGCATGGGATATTCTTACGAGTATGTAATGCGATGGACCGCTTGGAAGCTGTGCATTGCGAATACTTTATATTTTGTTACTAACATCTGTACGATTTCAGCAGTGACTACTTTTAGATGTTGGATGTTATTGATAGCACAACGATTTGAAGCATTACACAAGCATATAAGTCGCCTTCGTATACCCACTGACATAGAAGCAGACGAAATTAATATTTTAGCAGCGTTTCATCTAGAATTAGGAACTATCGTTAACTTAATAGAGAATAATTGCTGGTGGATACCAATTATAGCAACTTTTACATTTAATTTCTCATACATTATTATTCAATCCCATCATTTAGTTATAGCAGCGCTTGATGGAAAATATGAGGACGTTCTTTCTTCTACATTTTGGACTGTCACCTATTGTACAGATACGGGATTAACAGCATTTTGCTGTCATCTCCTAAGAATGCACGTAAATAATATTTATTTCTTTTTTATTTTCAATGTCTTTGAATCAAAGATGTATGTTAGTCGATAGACTATAAATTACTTATCCGTAATATGTATATTGAATGAAGTGTTTTCCTTGCATTTTTCGTAGTCCCCTTTTTTGTAAATTCTTGAAACTATGGATATAGACTGCCTTTGACATATCCTTGATCAAATATATACTATGTAAACGTCAATTGACTTAACCTCTAAATTTAAATATTAATTCTTATATACATTTTGTTTTGTGAAATTTCCCGGTGCATAGATTATGTTTTATTAATTAATTATATGCTGACTAAGTAAATTACCTTGTCAACATAAGAACCCTTGCCCATGTTGGGACATGCATTTAAATGTGAAGGTAGAGTAAGTATTAGGAATTGACGGTTTAGTTAATCTCTGATTGTATATAGCACCTTTGGATATTAAATTCCCATCTTCTCTCGGGTAACTGTTTATTCAAAATTAGAAAATTAATTTTGTTTCTTATCGAAGTTGCTTAACAGATGTATTTTGATATGGTTTCCAACCTATGTCGCCTCTAACCTTTAGGAAGATCAAAATATCAAAATTTTAATTATGTAGTTGTTAAAGAAGACATGGTAGTTACGACTCAAAACTAGGAAATACCTATATTAACGGCACGGAACGCCCAGTGTGTCAGAGGGTAAACCCAATGGCGCCTTCGCCTCCGTTATACAGACAGATTTACAACTTTTGGGTATACTGGGTGTTGTTCCACTGTTCGATCGATAATTTAAAAAAATAATCCGGTAATAACGTACCCAAACAAAAACTAGCCTCAACTACATTGCAAATGTTCCTATAACAGGAGTTTTGTCTGCTGCTTCTCGGAAGGGAGTGGTTTGTTTCGATAAATGTAAATTAGGACAATGTGTTGGTGAACTAGTTGTTGCTGTTAAGAGGTGCGCCTCAGGCTTTAAAAATTTCGTTAGGATCTGTTCCCCTGAAGTCTAAAATGAGAAACATCATTTCGGTTCGGTAACAGCTCTGTGCAACGTCCAGCCTCATACATCCGCGGAACTTACCTTGCTATTGATTTCTTGTAGGCCACTAACACTCTAGTTATAGTAATAGTTAATTGTTGAATCTCAGGGTTTGTTGAAAATGTTTTGATTTGTATTATTATTTGCAATAATAAATGGTCTATTGCTTTTTTATATCTTATTCATTGACTAGCATATGACAACTCAGATCAAAAGGGTTAGGTTGTTACACACAGTATCACTTTTACTCTTGTATAGCAAATGCCCACTTTCTAACGAGTGACAGTTAACCTGTAAAATGAATGGTAGACAGAGCTGATCGAATACACAAAATTCAGAGCAATTTGATCGAACATCGCTCAGCGATCAATAAATCCACCTCAGGTAATCAAAACCAATGCAATTTAATGAATCAAGTAGTTTGGGCTAACCTGTATTACGTCATGGGTAACGCTAACTCGCAATTGTTTTACTTTATGTTTCTCGAATCCACGTCCGTCCACCGCAAAACCAAGTGACTCCAAGCTTGTAATCTCCTTCTGGAACTCACTCTGCCGCTGCAACCTGTCTCTCGACCTCACACTATGTCTGCCCTAGTTGGACCACAATGCTGTAGATTTTTCGGAGCTCCCCTGCTGTTTCAAATGGAGGTCTAAAGTTAACGTCGTATCTGCAGAACACTTCTTATGGTCGCTAAGACTGTAATTTTTTTCTGTGGTGCTTTCCGCTGCTGCTGTCTGGTTGTAAGCCGCAATGAAGGCGCAATCTACAAGTTGCTTACTCTCATTTGCTTTGCATTTGCTGCCTCAAAACTCGCCGAATCTGGTCCGGAAAACGAACTCAAGTTAGCGAAATTTCAGGATTACTAACATCTTGGATAGCACTTTATAACTTTGTGAAAATTACCACAAATAAACTTTGCACACAGGTAATGAAATAAAACCAACAATTGGCACAACATAATAAGTTTTACGTAAATAAAAATGCAGTTTTTGAGGGACATTCTTAAAAGCAGCTTCTGGCTTGCCTTCGCTAATAAAAACAATAGTAATTGTACATCTAGGTATCCTAACAACTTGCTACAATTGTCTTCAAGTAGGTTTATGCCATGGTCTTTCTTAATAACTAAAGTGTTTTTGCATACCTAAATGTCAATTGCTGAATAAACTAACTTTACTGTGTTTGTTTTTCACTATATGTTTAATGAAACACTTGTCCACAAGTTTATTTAGCACTGCTCTGTAGTCTTTCTTGTATTCTTCGGTTGACTTTTAATGGTCTTTGCACCGTATGCCTTCTTACACCGCTTCCTTACCCTTCAGCTGCATTACAGATTGCTGGCATAATGAAATCGACACTAAACGCTGCATAAAACTTTTGTACCGCATCGAAACACCTCTGTATCTAAGCAAATTCACAATCTTGTCTTGACGTTATAAATATGAACCTGTCAGTCATCATAAATTGGATATATTTGCCATAACGAGCACAAAAATTGAAAAATAAGCTGAACCTAACCCTACCGATTGTGTTCTATTTAAATAATAACCTCTGTTTATCAAATTACAGTTATTGGTAATTGTATCTTGTGTAATTACTAAGATTTAATAGTGACTTATCGTTGCAAATAAATAGAATACCAATTATTGGCCTATTTAAATCTTTCTGTCATGTTCCTATGTTAGCAAAGCAACTAGAATTGCTGTAAGAAATATATCATTACAATATATGTATAATAAACACAGTCTAAATCATAATAAAATGGTTATTCCTACAAATAAATGACGTCATAGGTGGTTCACACGCTTCTAAAGACAACAGCTAATGATTCTTGTCAAACATTTGGGTATAGGTTACTACTACTTAAAAACCTAACGTTTATGGATAAGTCATGTCGATAGTCAGCTGTTTAAAAAAGGGCCACTGACTGATTAATTGATTGCAGCATTTATACTATAGCACCAACATGAGCGGTTAATTGTAACAACGCAAGACCTTATCTAGCATCCTAGCGGCACCTTTGTGCGTTTTATGGAACACAACTTTTTCCGTTGCACACTTGCTGTACGATGTATTATGCATACAGAGATGGAATTTGACCGTGGCGAACTTTTATATCTATTACTAATAGGGGATATTTAAAGAAACTCTCGTATCTACATGATTAAATAAGCCCTGTCAAATCATCTTGTTATTATCTTGTAAATCGACGCCCATGCTCGTAGTCAATCTTTGAAATGTCATTGTTAATTATCTGTTCGACAAGCTGACGCAGTCTTCAAATATCTAGCGTTATATAATATATAATTCCTGTTTTTCATTTGCTAGGGTGAATTAAACTTGAAAGTACATCTTCACCAATATTTGTCCACAATACAAGAGGATTTACGGTGTTTATTTTCAATGCAGCTGTTTCAGCTTCTACTGACTAGATTTCTATATTTTTCGTATTCTCCGTAATTACTGATATATTACTTTCTTTTTCTCATCTCCCTCCGTTATAGGTACTATTTGAAACTCAAGGAATTAAAAAGTTTTTTCTTGCGACCACTATTGTAAATGCTCAAAATTGTACAAGTCACAAATTGTATGAGAGTGTTCTTACCCACAACCATATGTAAAATGGACCGATCGCACGATTAGAGATTTAATGACTTATTTTGTTGGTAGCAACAATGATTCTTGGTTTTGCTTACCATAATTACTCATTTTTATAGTTTTTATTTGTACGAAGCGATGCAGAGTGGAACAGCTATCAGTGCAACCACCTTAATTTTAAGATGCAGGTACAGTACTCGTATGACAATTAATAAAACGTCTGTTTTTATTTAACGGAATGACTATAGTAGTAGGTTGTAAAAAATGTATAGTATGTAACTCCAGCTAAAGAAATTACTCGTGGAATTGCGCACTCGTTCCGCTACGAGAGTTCTGTTTATTCAACGACGGTTCCGTTTTTCAAACGCATTCAATTAATACTCAAAAAACATTAGACAAAAAATATGTCGGAGCTCTGCTCAATACACTTGTATCAGAAGACGGTAACGTAAGCGCAGGAACAAAATTGAACTGTAAGAAACATATTTATGATAAGGTAACCTTTATCTAAAGAATGTTAGTTCTGTGTAAAAGAACTTGCTTTCCCATGATCGTTTAAGAAACAGCTTGCAAGTCTAGCAGAAAGCACATTTATCTTTAAGCTACAAAGCATTTTAAATACTTCTCCATCCGAATAGTCTTAAATACGGTGAATTGGTATTGAAGTTGCATTGTGACGATAAAGTAAGTTAATACGGTAGCTTAATTCTGCGGTTTTCGCAATTGTTTTATTAGTTCTAATTTGATGGGGTCAAGCTTGCAACAAAAATATAATATAATGGTTACGAGCACAGCGATTAATAACATAATTATAATAAAAGAAGTTGAACTTAATCTATTTACAAAGTGGATATCGTTTGTTTATCAAGATTTTTTATGGTGTGTTAATTCTATTTGATTATTGACTAAGCCTTGTATAATGATTGGGGATAAATGGATTTTTGAAATTAATTTAGATTGGTTTATTTTAATTTGCTTATACCAAGAATTTGATGGTTTTAATGACCAATGGTAGTTCCAGCAACATGCCATACATAAAATATGAGATATTGTTTAGAATCTTCGATCTCCTAATATATTGTTTGGAGACTGAAACAAAATTGTCGCTTAATTTTTGGTTTAAAAAACACTTCTTCTTCTTCTTTCTCCCCTTCCATATTACCCTCTCGGGTGTCGGATTCGGGTTAGTCTTCTTTAGTCTCCATTTTTTCCATTCCTTCCTGGATTGTGCTAGTTGCTTAATTTCTTTCATACTTTTTCCCCTTTCTTTTCCCTTCTCTTCTATTTGAGTTATCCACTTCTTCCTAGGTCTTCCTCTTCTTCTCTTCCTGTGATTTCTTGCCCCCCATATCTTCTTCACTAGTTGGTTTTTATCTATCCTTACCATGTGACCGTACCAGTTTAATTGTCTTTCCTTTATTTTATTTGTTATTGGTTCTTGTTTAATCGAGTGTCTTATTTGTTTTCACTACATTCCATTTCGTTTTCCCTGCTATTTTTCGTAAGTGTTTCATCTTCAATGCATTTAGCTTTCCGATGTGTTTTTTCTGTATTGTCCAATTCTCGCTTGCGTATATTAATGTCGGCAATATGATGGTGTTGTATATTTTTATTTTAGTGTCCTTATTTACTTATTTTTTTTAAGTATTCATTTTAGAGCATAATTTAGTTTATTTGATCTGCTCATCCTACTTGCTAATTCTATATCTGTGCTTCCATTATCTGTGATGATGTTTCCCAAATAATTAAATGTTGTTACTGTCTCTACGTTTATATTATTGCATTTTATTTGTGTAATATCCGATTCTCTCTCATTTACCAACATTATTTTGGTCTTTTGTATGTTTGTTTATATTTTTAAATCCTCTATCTTTTATGTCCATATGTCTATTAACCTTTGCATCTTCATCTTGGAGTCTGCTATCAGTACTATGTCGTCTGCATACAATAAAGTGTGACTCTTAACTGGTTCTAGATTTTGATATTCCATTGTTGTTTGTATTCTTTTCGTTCTTTCTCTATTCTTTCTAAGCAGTTTGTCCATGAGTAATATGAACAGCAGGGGGCTAAGACTGTCCCCCTGTTTAATTCCTTTCTTCCATTTGAAAACCTCCGATCTTCTCCCCGCTATCTGTACTTTCTTTTTTACCCTTTCGTATGTACTGCGTATGATTTGGATGAGGTGTTTCGGAATGTTCATGTCTTCTAGGCTTTTCCATATTACTTCCCTCTCTATTGAATCGAAAGCTGCTCTGAGATCAATAAAAGCCAGTATAAGTTCCGGTCTCTAGGCTTCGATCTATTAGGTCCCTTAATATAAACATGTCACAGCAAACAATTATAAATTTTAACAGCTGGTTGCATCGCTCCGGCAGCTCACACGTTTATTTACCCTTCTAAGCATGTTGCGAATAAGGCGTTCAACTGAGTCTTGCAATTACTCATTCCAGGCAACTTGCTTTGCAACCGTTCCTGGAGGTTGTGGCAAAGTAAACATCTTTCGTCTCATCATTTCCCAGGCAAGTTTAATAGGCTACAATATTAAACAATCTGTAAAAGGCTTCACCCAGAACTTTCCTCGTCCGAATTAGATCAATTTGCAAAATTTAAAAAGAGTATCCCGCAGAGGTTTGAACCCACCGCACCTGCATAGCGATGGTAACCGTATCTGCGCAGCGATCGTAACTGCATCGATAAGTCCAACTGCGCCATCAAGCTTTAGAAATAAGTGCGGCGCGCGCTTCTCTTGAACAGAACGGTTTTATTGTTGAAACGTTTTTACACTTTTGTGACATTATCCTGTATCGGTTGAGTCCTATTTTAAGCAAATGTAAAGCCTGACCTATGTGAAAGTTATAAATCTTCTATTTCAAAAGTAATCCAAAAATAACCAAAATTTTATTATTTTAAGGTGCCCACCCTGTATATATTTATATGAAATTGTACCGCTTTTATGCTAGGTAGATATATAATATGTATGCAAAATATCTTCTTCCTCTAACAATTAGTTTTTGAGCTGTACCGCCAACTGACAAACAGACAAACAGATATACAGACAGACGCACAGACAGACGGAATTGAGAAAACCTCTTTTTCGTCATCTAGGGACCTTGAAACGTAAAGATCTGAAGAAATCTCGGAAGCTGATTTCTTCGTGATTACAATACGTCTTTCAGACGAGGCAAGTAAAAATCAAAATAATGTTTGTATTTTAGGTGGGTGCAACGATTTTTGTGACACTGAGTATATATGTGACTTGCGTGGTACATCTGCAGTTGGCTAGCGACGTTTGCCGCTGAAGTCGACAATTCCACTATCGTCGCGGGCGTTTCGGATTTCGCTTAGAGAAGGTTAGGCGTAAGTGAATCTCTAGTCTCCTGAAGTAATTCCAAAAAGGTTCCAGGGGGCAAAGGTAGTGGTTAAGCGCAAAAATTCAATCCTTCCTATATTTCCCACCTACCTAACATGCTCTCCGGTATCGCTCTCGCACCAACCATAGCTTGAGAACAATGCTCATGGATGCAACAAACTTCGGCAGGTATTTTATGTAATTTTAGTACTTATACATAAACAAAATTCACGCTAGACAAAAAACGGGAACGCTCGGTGCGACGCACGTTATCGATATATGTCATACTTTCCAGCAGATTATTTTTCAAGCAAATACTTTAGCAGGTTATGTTTTGCGTCAGTTTGTGTCAAAATTGACGCAAAATCTAACCGGCTAACCTCGAATTTGACATAGACCTAAGTAAAGTTTTGGATAGCATTACGTAAAATTCAAAGCATACTAGATGTAATTCTTTTTAAGACACCCGGTATAAATGACAAATAGAATATACAATTAACAGTAAATAGAATTTAATAATCACCAACTGTGTAATACTTATAAAATGTAGTTATAAAAGCAATAGTGGCAAACAACTAAAGTAAAACCTGGCGGTCTACTGGGCGAACACACTTATGTAAGTTTGGTGTCAAACCAAATCATAAAGTCAACAATTTATATCATTCTTATTGAAATTCCAAACATTACACACCAGCAAACATTATTTCAGCTGATAAAAGGTCACCCGCCATTCATATACAATCATGTCACAGTTGATAATCAAACCATTAAAAAATCCACATCTAGAGTGCTATGCAAACATTCCAGCAATTATACATCTCCGCCGGCTTGCACACTGTTAAATTGATAATTGAAAATCCCGACGTTCAAGGTCTCACTGCTCAGAGATGGTATCACTGCGTACACACTGAATGCGTCTTTAGTAGTTTCCTGTATGATAACGCCATGGCGTCTGATAAAAGCTAATTAAATTACATGATTCCAAAAGCTTTTGGTTATCACCGCATAAAATTCATAGCCGGAAAATCCACCAGAAACAAACCGCTGAATTACGCAAAATAGTATGCACTTACTGCTATTTATTAGGAAACCCCTTAGTGGTGTTCTCAGAGTTAGCAATCAAGTGTGAAGACAGCTTGAGGTAATGCAGGCATTCCATGGTAGAAAATGTTGTGGGAAGCGACCGTGGATCGGAAGCACGTGCAGGATTTGTGGGCTCAGCGAGCGACTTTCTCCGGGGCATAATGCTACAAAAAAGATATCCCAGGAAGATAAAGGCCTCATTACCACTTGATTAGTACTGAAACTAATTAACAGAGAAGATCTTACCCTAAGTTGGAGAACGGGCCTTAACGAAATGCAAGCACAGCCGCCTTAGCATAAACAGGTATCAGAAGAAAGCAACTCGAAATCCTCAATCCAAGGTTGCGCGTTTTGGGAAAATACAATTCTTTTCGCACATGAGGTGCGAGCATGGCTATTTGAATTAGAGATGCGAAATAGAAATCGAAAGCGCACTGCACAAGAAACTCTAAAATAAAACGCGGCGATACAATGTATCATTTTGCAAGAACATGGTCTATTTAAACTATTTCGAATATTTTAACAAGTTTAAATGTTCTTTATTGGTCATCTTATTGATTTGACGCTGTTTCAGAATTTCTTTAAAAAACAAGTGCACTTGCAATTCAAAGTCATAACTGATTTTTAATTACTAAGGAAAGTTCGGTTTAGTTAAAACTTTGTACCTACGTAAACCAAAGATGGAATTTAACAAAACATGTTGTGTCCGTGGTCGACGTAGTATCCAATGCAGACGATCGGCGCTGTGTCCATGGCATACGGTGGGCGTAGTGTCCATTTCAAACAGTCGGCATAGTGTCCACAATAACCGGTCGGCGGCGTAGAGTCCATGGTCGACGTAGTGTTCCCCTTAAGCAGTCGGCGTTTTGTCCACGTTCGGCGTGGTGTCCACTCCAGACGGTCCGCGTAGTGTCCACGATCGGCATTGTGTCTAGTGGGAGTTCTGTCTATCCACCTCAACTGCGCACTAATCAGTTCGGGTAATGAACAGCAGATTCGTCAAAGGTCGGATATGCCTCTCTATAACCACACCTGGTTTAAAAAGATACAGTAGAAGCTGAGCGCTAACCTGGCTTATTGTTTCTAGTGCATCTCCGACCGGGTGGCCGACCAAAACCGCCGCACGGGTGGGGGAATATTATATGCTTAATTGCTAGAAACATCCTAGCTTTTAAAGGACGAATGTGTGTAGCTGTGTCATTTCGGCGACTTAAATGAAAGAAACAAGAGACAAAGAATTTTTTAATGCTTTGCAAGCTGTTCCTCATACACTACAAATGTCATAGGATAATTAATTTCCGCATTTCTAAATAATGAAAACTTTGTGCTTCAAGCCGGAGGGAAGACAAGTCTAATCTTTGTGGGAGTATTCAGATCAGAATCTATGTTATTTCAAAATACAATTAGAGAGATTGGAATCGCATGCGTTCTTACAAACACTAAGTTAGGGCTTAGGGGTTAAATGATTTTCTATTATAAGAGAGACGGTTTAATTTTATGGATTGCAATTGTTCACTGAACCAAATTTAACGTTGTTATAAATTGGTGAATTTAGAAGAAACAAGTCCAATTATAACCGTTTGTTAGTATTTGAAAGATGTCATTGCCTTCTACCTATAAAAATGAAAATGATATCTGGGTTGCCCTATCGCCTACTACTGCTGTTGCTAAGTGGCTAGGATTAATGCAAATTAAGGTTATCAGATCCGTTACTTCGAAGAGTTTTACGAAAGTCAATTGGTTTTCAACATACAAAATAGCTTTCCACCTTTTTATTTTATGTACACTAGCACTGACGGTCGTTCTAAGTGATATTTGGGTGAATTTAAAAGCTTCTACTAATCTTGAACCGAATGTGGTACGATACGAGATTTATACTGCAATTGTCGTAGTCATCTGCTTGGTACTTAATAATGCTACATTTTCAAAGATACTAGTCATGATTGTAAACACGATAATGGAAATTGATGATAACTTGTTCAAAATTAATATTAAACTTAATAATAGAAAGACACGGTGGTTGAGTATACTTGACATGTCATTTTTCTACGTAGTTGTTGGCATAGAGTACTGTTACGAGTATATATTACTGGACGACGTGTGCAAGTTATATCTCGTAAATACCTTATACTTTATTTTCGACATTTTGAATATATCAGTGGCCGCTACCTTTAGATGCTGGATGTTAATTCTAGGGCAGCGATTTCAAGCAATGCACAAATTTACAGGTGGCTTTCGTACTCGAAACGGAGTAAGAGCACGCAATATTCAGTTTATAGCAACACTTCATCTAGAGTTAATGAATATCGTTAATTTAATAAGGAAATATTGGTGGATGCCAACTTTAATAACTTTTAAATTGAATTTTTCATTTATTATTTTCCAATTATATCATTTAGCAATAGCAGTATATCGGGAAAATCCCATAAATATTCAGGAAGTTCCCTATTCTGCATTTTGGATTATCATCTATTGTACAGACATGGGATTAACAATATGTTGCTGTTATCTACTATCAAAGCATGTAAGTAGTGCGTATGAATGAGTGCTGCATTAATACAATGCATATTGTTATCTCAACTACTATTTATATTATTAAATGGCTCTGTAATACATTACAGTTTGTATCTCCTGACGTGGCTTGTGTATGGAGCAATCACGAAAATGATCTAAAACTGCATCTGCATGTACTTGCTGGTGAGTGGTAGATAATATTTTAGATGATTTTAGTGACTGCTCTATGCGCTGTAATGATTTCTTAAATTGCATTTGGCGCTTTTATTGCCAGCTAGCTCAATAGCAATGAGATTTCTTTTACGTTACTCACCATACTCAAAGTTAAGGTGGTGCTAAGCTGAAAAACCAGCTTGAAAAGTTTACTCGTAAATATGAAACCTTCTTTCCACCCAAATTAACGTACAGCACCAACTAATAATAATCCTAAATAACAACTTACCAGCTAATAGCTGTTTCTACCCTGCACTTATTTTAATCTTAAAGTAGATCTACGCACGAAAAGTTCTTTCTACTACGCAAGTGTATTAACAATAATGAATTCTGAACGTGAAAAGTTTTTTCTACTCGGGAATTGTACTAACACTGGTTAATTCAGCCAGCCGCGAATGCTTCTATGACTTCTTCAGCCTACCAGTCTGCGGCGCATGTGTCACCGCACCAACATGCCAGACTATAATATTCAACCGTGCTGAAAGACTCCGTAGTAAAGTAAATTAGGTACTAAAGCACTCGCCTACAGTGATCACTGCCGGATACCGGTTGTGTAATACTTGAACTGTGAGCTTCCGTAGTTTTCCAAGGCCATGCCTGCAAAATTTCGTCACGTAACCGTAGACGATCCCTCTATTGATTTCCTAGCTTCGGTTCGCCAAATTAAACTGCTTGCAGAGCTTTGACTCACTCTGTAAAGCCCGAAGGCTGCTATTTTAACTCTACATTTACTTGTGACATCCCAGGATTTATAAAAACTTTACTTTTGGCTAACGCTGTGTTCAGTTTCAAAACTATGTCACTTGGAGCTCAATTGTGTTCGCAAACGAACCAACTTTTCACACCGGGCGCAGAAACGCTTCTCCTCGCTTGTAGTAGCATAGCAAATGCAAGAGTTCCGCTTTTACTTTACCATTAAAAATTAGCTCTCCCCGGCGACACTCCTGAGCCCGCGAACGAAACCACTTCACATGATCAAAGCAAGCGATCTACCAATATTTATCGATGTTTTTTGAGCGAAAGCTTTTCGGTTACAGCATCCGCGTTCGTGTTAAAAAAACGGGATTTGACCAGATACCAATGAAATTCATTGACGCCATTTTAAAGCTAACTAAGTCTATTATATAAAAAAACAATCAACCGTAGATACAGATGTACCAACCGGTTGTATACTGAAATGGTTTTCTAAACACACTTAAAACGCAGGTCAAGCCCGTTACAGCGCACATAACGTCGAAAAAGGATTCATGGAATAAATTGTATAGACGTTTTCCAATGATTTCTCTTGATATGAATGACTGGCAATATAAACGACGTTGTGATAGTTTTTTACCAATCATTCAATGTCAGGAATATTATAATCCCTTAGAACTATAAACTTTGTATCTACTGTCGTGGTTCTTGCTCTCTAAATGATAATTTAATTTTAAATAAATAACTAGAGCTACCAAAGCAAATATTTTAGTTTGGGTTCGTCAAAGAACTAATGAATTAACTAAGTCTCTCAGGGATAATTAAAAATGAGCTTTATAGTAACTCAAGTTTAAATAAATGATCGTAAGCCCCTACTTGTGATTTAATCTACCTGCACTGTAAATTTTGTTGGCTAAACTCACGGTAGACATGAGCTCTTACTCAAGGTATGGGTTCACAGTTAGTTTTTGAAATTTATTCGTACGCCACTGGAGCGTAGGTCAAATGCAAACTAATAAGCTTCACTCGAGCTAATCTGTCACAAATTTACGTTATGAAATTTATCAAGTGCTGGTCGTTCAGTGTGTCTTAATATTAATTACAACAACTCAGTGAGCAGATCTAACAGGTAATTTTAAATCCTCCGGCTTAATTGAACCGTCAGTAGCTCGTCTTTGGTTTTAAGCGAAAACACAACTTCGTCGTTTCTCAAATCGACGCTGCAGAATTCTAACCTCACCTCTACATTTTTCAATTATCAGATCTAGGCTAACTGAAGGTTTGATATGCCTGGAATCAGCTTCTGAGCAGCTTTCTTTATGTGTCCGGTAAGTTTCAGGTCCGTAGCATTTAAATTAGCTTCATAAACCGACCTTGTAATTTGACGCCGGCAGCGTCTCGATTCTCGGAAGGGTCAAACTGGGCCAAATCTTCTGCGGGGGCGCCTGGAATGAAGTGCTGTGCATGCAGGAGCTGGATGGGGTTGCCGGTGATGTGGTCTCTTAGCTAGAATCCCCTCACGATGCCTGTAGTTGCTGGTACGAAGCTGGATCTCTGGTGCGAGGGTCGCTCGGAAGCAGATGCACTGAATTATACTCGTCACAATGGTGCTATTATTTTTAATGTACTTTGATATTTACTAGAGAAAATCTTAAATTAATTGGAGATGCAAAAACCATGCTGTGAGCAATAATTTATTCAATTGTAAATTTTTTTAAAAGTTCGTTATAAACAAATGCACATCAAATTCATAAAACGGATATTCGAACTTATTCAACTTAGTTACTTTTTACAATTAAAATGCTTAAATCTAAAAACTTTTACAATAGTAACTTATTTACTAAATTATCCTCTAATTTTGCAATTAATGTCTTTCGATATTTCTCGCACTGCACTCTTTTAACAGTCCTTTCGCATATCAGTTGCGCTGATTAATTATTTATTTCGCGCACTTCCTTTTTTAATAACTTTGGTGTTCAAATAAATGTTTATTTCATTTTGCACTTTTAAGTCAATTCACTGTTTGGATTCCAACGAATCTTAAAAATTGATAATCCATTTTTTTATTAATTGCCTTAGATCTGTTATAATTTGTGCTTGTTGCACTTTTCTCTTCGCATTCTGCTTTATTTCCATATTATAATACGCTCAAAGAGAATGTTTTTATTAATGACTTATGACTTGCAAATACACTCGACAAGCATGTAATAATAATTTTCATAATCGATTCATTCTTAATTGGATTGGCTTTTACATTTCATCATCCCCTTTATTATTTTAAATTAATTAAATATTGTGTGAATCCATTCTCCACGGTTTTGAGCTCTGCCTTTTTCCTTATGTTATGAAATTAATTTACTTATTACTGGCATTGCTTTGCAAATATGATTACTACTTCAAGTCGGATTTATTTTATTTATTGCAATTAGATACCATCTCCCATTCTGAGCTTTTATGAATCATTCATTACTTTGCAGTGCTTACAGAGGTGGGATACAGGGCTTAAAAGCATTGCACTACTCAAATGACTTTCGTGTACGTCACTGGGCGAGCTAGGCGGAATATAAACACAACAAACATTAAATTTGATTTTAGCTCACATCCATATTTAATCGTACTTTGTACCTGTAAATCTTCAGCACTGGTTTCCCACAGCTGTAAGCACACCGAAGAATACTTTTTAAATGCGGCACTAAGAACTTTCTTTACCACGACGGTATACTATATCAAAAATTTCAACTAAGCCAATGGAGTCGAATATTACCTTTCAGTAAAACATATAACATCATATTATTAACTGAGATCTGATTCTTAACGTCTACAGTTTTGGTCCGAACATCTCTGGCAATAGACCACATTATTACCACATTAAAAAAATATTTGTGAGCAAAAAATCTTCTAATGTTAGTAACTCTGTGACTTTGGGCAAATGTACCATCGATTTTATACAGTGGGTTCGTGCACTATCATTTTTTGAATAAAGATTCTGCAATATTTCACCCATACATATTTATAGCCAAAACGCTGGCATCTTTGACGCACATTGTAAACAAGCTTCTTATTTGCAGGGGAATTGTGTGTATTGATAAATATGAGCCGGTCTGGGAGGTGTAGTCGGTAGCATTTGCATGCAGAACTCGCTTATTCTTGAAGGCTGCGTGAAATAACTGTTATTGCTGATGGAAAAAGAACCTAATTACCATGGTTGTGGGTTCGCTCGAGCTATTGTGCAACACGATGACAAACTTTAATATCCTCATTTTTTATATCGCATTCCAAAACAAAGGAGATTTTCAAAATTTGATTTGAAATATTTTCGCTTGAAATTTCGGGAACTACTTGCAATTCCAAATTGTTTAGTCGGGAGCGTTGCTCCAGATGATTACGCCTCTCCATAATTTCAGACACATCGGTCTTCAATTTACTGTTTTCTTGGGCAAGGTAATCAAAAAGTTTGATTTTATTGGAAAATAGGACGAGAGTCGAATTCCTGGATTTTGTTCGAACAAAAGTTGATTTCATCAAGGAGATCCGACTGCTATTGTCTTACAGTGGTTAGTTCGAGATGTTTTATTTTACTCATTACGTCACTCAGCGTTACTGATTGGCTTGGGGACTACGTATTTGGTAGGACATCACAGTTTGCAACATTTGTTTGATTACAAAGTTTGCATTTCCAAGAAATACCAGCGTTTAATAGAATATCAGGCGATAACTAGACATATGCAAAGTAGAAAAGTTGTTTGTATAAACCCGGACACTGAATGGTATTTCTTTTCTTCCTGTCGGCAGATTGTCTGCATACAGCGCAGTGAGTCATTTTTCTTAAGTTCTTAATAGTTATTGTGACATAGCATAGAAAACTCTTAGATATCACTCTTACTAAAAACACGGATTTACAGAGGCATTCATTGCCTACGATTCCAGAAAACCATTTGCAAGTACGGTGACTGGAAATGTCTATTTATTCTTTTATATTGGTTTCTTTTCTGCTTTGCATTTTTCATTCTAACCCTTTATACCCCTACTACTGGGTTATGATCTGATTGCAAATCTGTTCATGGATAAGTTTTAACTAAAGTGAAGATATTTATATATTTTTGTTTTACAAGAATGTAATCAAGTTTATTTCCAAAAATCCCATTCTAGGTGTCCATGGGTAATGTCGAGGTGTAAAGCCTTTTTGGTGAAGGTCAAGGAAAGTATTTAGTGTGATCTAGTATTCTTCTGCAAAAGCACTTACTGCCGGTCTTATAAGGACCACTAATCTGAGGTTAACTTTAACTTAAAATAAACAACAGGGCATCAAAACCTTAGTGGTTATGACATTTTATTCGTTAGTAAACTAATTGTGATACACTTTTGTTCATTTTAACAGCAAATTAAAGTTAACCACAGATTACTGGTTTCTATAAGACTGGTTGTTAGTTGTTCTCCTGTTTTATTTCTCTCATTCTACCGGTGTGGAGTAATGTGAGCTTCAGTTCGCTCATCAACAATCTTTACATTAAGGTTTCCATGTGATTGTAAGATCTTGTTTATGAAGCTTTTTAAATTATCTAATTTCTTTGTACAGTTTTTCTGTTTTCTCAAATTTTTTTGCCGTATGTTGAGTCATATGCTTGGATATGCTTGACACTGGGCTGCTTGATATTTAAAGTAACGTTATTCTCTCTGATATAGGTACGAGGTTTCTCACATGTCTTGTAATGATGTTTTATACAATAATCCTTACTCCATGTTGATGTTCGTTATTTGGCGTTCAGAACTAGCTCAGGTATATTAAACTAATTCTAAGGACAACCTCACACAAAATGTAGTTCTGATTTTTGGCAGAAATGTTCCCTAGTGTCCTAGAAGCCATCCCTTAAAATTCCCCGTTTCTGGGATGTCGGCATCGTAGTTTTTATAGCAAGATCAAGAAAAAGACACCATGTATTTATAAAAAAGCGCCACGAATAAAGTGACTTATTCGTTCATATTACAAAAAAAATTCAGAATGCAGAATTACAGCCAACTTCAAAATTACAGAAATATTGGCCTACTTTTATGAAACCGTGTGTATTATTACCTCATAAAACGAGCTTAAGGCACTATTGGTTGTTTACAAGCCCAGCCTGCCCGGAATCGTGACTTGATGGTGGTAATAAAGGGTTGCCGTCTGGCTTAGTCGAGAGAGCGTAGGTTATTCCGAGATTCTTCCGTTACATCGGGCACGGACTCGATAACTTATAAAGGGGCAAGTAATGTCTTGAGCGTCATTATTTTTCGGGAGGCATCCCAATTTTTACGTTTCTTGGTTAGTACGTGTTCTAAGCCAAAAGATCTAGCTTCACACATCAGAAACTTCAACAACCACAAATATATTTTGCTGGCCTCAATGCGATTTCCTCATCCGACTATGACAGTTGTGGGTCTTAGGGCCGGTTGCAGAAAGCAACGTTAAGTCTGGTGTTAGCTAACGCGACGTCAAAGTGAAGAAAAACGAATCAAATCTCAAATCTTTATGGTAACTAATACATTAGTAAACAAAATTTGATACGATTTTGTTCACTTTGACGCGACGTTAGCTAACACCAGACTTAACATTGCTTTCTGCAACCGGCCCTTAATGACTTAACCACCTCAAAGAAATGCGACCGATACCCCTTCAGTGGGGATGTTTTCAACAAGGCTGATAACGACGACGAAGAGGACAATGAGGGGTCTCACCCTTTTATTAATATGGGAAGTAGAGTTGGAAATGGTTGCCTGACAGGACTAGGTTATATTTTTTGTTATGGAGAAATCTAAAATATCCAGCATTCTATGTTGGTTTGTTGGTCAGAGTGTAGACTCCCGTATAAACAATTCTATATTATTCGCCAATATCGCAGTTGCCTTTATCTTAGAGCTTTCAATCTGGATTTTCAGTACTGATGCTTGGTGCTGTAAAACGCTCCTGCAATCAATCTACGTCCAAGTGGTTTAAAAAAAACGTAAAGTTACTCTTAAAGATATGGTTATGAGGGCGCTATTTCTTTGGAGATTATATTTGCTGTATTTGGTGAGTTAGCGATGCTAAATAGCCGCTCCACAGCGAGTCTTTTCTCTTGGGTATTTAGCATTGTAACTTAACGTGGAAATTATGTTTTTGTTCCCCGTTGTATTGAGTTCGCTAAGTAACTTATACGTGAACCATGGTTTACAAAATACATTAAAAAAAGGCAGTCGAAAATAAAACGTTTATTAATGTTAACATTACAATAACAAAGTACTCTTAAGTTAATTACAGCAATGTATAGGTATATATGTAAAATTACTAACTGTTATCGATTTATAATTGTATTTGTGTATCCTGGGACCCTTTGACCTGCTGCAACCCAGTGCATCTAGCGTACTTGTAGAGGTTCCCGCTAAGGCTATGTAGATGGGGCGAAGTGTTTGGTCACGGCGTTAGAAATGCAGAAATATGGTTGCTTGGCTACTGTAGATAAACAGATATTTTTTTTTGCAAGAACTTGGAGCTTTTGGTTTACTACAGGGATAATGAGAGAATTGAGTTCTGTAAGGTAAGTCCGCCTCTGTGCGGTTTGGATCCACAATTTAAGCTCGGGTGGCGTGTTTGGAGTCTGCAGATCGGGACATTTACTTTTCAAGCGGGGCATACTGAGGCAAGATCTTCCTGTAGCGACGTTTTTTCTTAATGTGGCTCTAGTGCAGCGTCAGTTACGAGCCCGTGAGTTCATGTTTACAACAAGATCGATATACGGGGTATAGTTTGAAAGTTTTATACCTCGTCTAATGAATTTGGACGTACTCTCCGACACCATGGGCTTGTATATGCTCCTGAGGGCCGGTTGCAGAAAGCTATGTTAAGTCTCGTGTTAGCTAACATCGCGTCAAAGTGAACAAAAACGAATCAAATCTCAAATGCTTATGGTAACTAATACATTAGTAAACAAAATTTGATGCGATTTTGTTCACTTTGACGCGATGTTAGCTAACACCAGACTTAACACTGCTTTCTGCAACCGGCCCTGAGAGTTTTAGCTTATCTACAAGGTTATCGGGATCTCGGCGTCTGTCGCTGAATTTCCGGGCTAGAAATGTTACCCAAGCGTGGACCGGATTATCGGGAAAGCTTTTCGGGCAGCGATTGAACCTGTCGCTGTACTAGCTCAGAAATTCAGCTGGGGTATCGAGTACCAAACTTTTGGGCAGATATTTTGCCCGTCCTGAAGGCTACGCCTTGGTCATAATACTGGGTAGGTTTCTCGGATTTGAGAAAGGTTCTAGCTAGGTGAGGCGGATTTGGAGAAATTTCTTTTATGGCCAGAGCGCGTGCTTTTATATCATTTTGGGGCTCGCGTTATCGAGTCAGCTGGCTGGTCGTTGAGCAGTGGTAAGTGTTATTGCCGCGTTAGACGCAAGCTGCTTTGACGAGCACCGCGTCACTCCCACCCGAATCGTGCAACAAACGAAAAACTGATAGCGGGTTAAAATATACCAAAATTGCCACATGCAAATTTAAAATAGTTGCAACTGTTTACAAGCAAAATTTGCCAAGGAGCTACCGTTACAGATGATTGTGTTGTAAATTGTTAAAATGAACACCATTTTTCATTTTACTTTTTATTAGTAGCCACTTGTGCTTAAAACAACCCTCTTTTTACATTTCGCTTTATATCGAGTATACTTGTTTGTAGGTTATTAGTGGGTTATGTATTTCTGAAACAACATGATGTTAGATAAAGCCAGCTGGTCCCATCAAAATTTAGCCGATCGCACCAAGTAGTATAGGTGGAAGCAAAAAACTCGAGTCTTTGCACCTCCCCCCCCCCCCCCCCCCGTTTTGAAGTGGAATGAAAGCTCTAATGGAAGCCTCGTTAAGCCTCTTAAGCAGGGAGCCGCTAGTCCAGAAACCAACAGCACCAGCCTCCAGCGTAGCCAGAACTCCTCATGTGAGTTCTTTCGTCCCGCAAAACGAGCTACCGTAAGTAACGTTTTGACGAAAGTCCAAGGAACAAGAATTTAGAATCAAGATCCCAAATCGTCTGTATGGTACGGTGACTTTAATTTTTTTTTGTCTTGCATTGATCTATACCGTTTTGCAATTCACAGTGGATAATTTTCTCATGTGGCAGCCTTTTTGAGTTTTACATAATATATTAATAGGATTGATTCATTATGAGCAGAATCGTATTCCAGAGTGTCTGATTTCCATTCGTTTCTTACTGTGAATTATAGTAACATCGTAAATGTAAATAGTCATAGAAATGGGGCTTACGAATGGAAAAATATTATTTTCAGTGATAAAATTAAGTTTGATTTGGATGGACCATAAACAATCTAGTTTTGCTTATTACGTAGGTTTCCTTTCTTAATTATAAATATTTTTTTAAATTTATTACATTCGAAAATTCTGAATAATCAATTGTCGCGGACAGTACAGGTGACATCTGTATTTATTAATATATTGGACTATTAAAATTTACCTTTCAGAATGTCGCAGTATTTACGACCTGAACTGATCACTGTAAAGCCTAATATATACTTCAACTATAAATTACATTAGTTAAATTTCTGAAAATCCATACACAGTTACTTAAAGATAGCCTGAAATATATTATAAGATAGTTAGAAAGACACAAAATCTGTGAGAAATTGACGAATGTCATAAAGCACCGTTAAATAATCAACTAATAGTAGATACGATATGAAAACTTATCAAAATACAAACTCAAACTGTTACAGCAAAGAAGAAGACACCTTGAAGTTTAACTACATTGAACGAACAATTTATAAGTAAGATATGTTTCAAAAACTGCAACAAGAAGAAACAGAAATACAGGAACTTCAAGTAAATGCTGGTGATATTCTTCAAGAATTTCGAAGCCAAAAAGCACCGAAGAAACCACACAACTGTAACAATTATTAAATAATTTTGCAAAGAAACGGCGTTTTTGAAATGAGTTCGTCGATTGCAAATGCCCTTTGTAGCTTTGTATCCAGAACTCGGTAATGGCTTGCCTGATTAGTTAGACTAAAAATATTGAATTAATTCGCTTTATTAACAACTGTTCCTTGTCACCAATTATATATAGAAGCTTAATAATGTATTATATAAATAATCTATGTATAAAAATATAAACAAATGAAATTGAGAATTAAGATGATTGCTCCATGATGGAGTCTAAAACGCCCGCTTGATAAGGATTGTTCAGGCATTTTCTAACTGTCACAGAAAGAGCTGCAAAATTCTTTACAGCTGGCTGTAAAAAATGTGCGATTGAAGAAAATCTCGATATAAGCTACACAACATAAAAATAGTGAATTTTCATTACAAATATGGTAAATATTTCAGAGCGACGTGTTATTTGGCGAAACGAAGATATCAATTTACCACCCAGATCTTGTGATCTGATGCCGCTTAACTTCTGCCTTTTACCGTTGCGGCTACATGAAGGACAATGCCAAAAATCCCTCAAATACAATGTTCGAGCTATTCGCAGAACGAAGCCTGAATTAATCGACAACGTGATGCCTCCTTAAAAGCCAAGGCGGCATTTACCAAATAACACGTTCCATTTTCAATTACAGAATTTTAATTTTGGATTGAAATAAAGATATTGGCACTTTTGTTAACAAAAACTATGTGAATTTAAAATGACACACCTTAACAACAAATTCTATAGTTTGCAGCTCCCCAATCACCAAAACTTCGAGCTATATCCAAGTTCCTATAATAAGACCTTTAAATGGCAGACAGGTTATCTGTGCTGATGATTTTTAATTAGCTTTGGTACTTTATTTGTGCTTGAACAACTTAGTTCTCTCCCGGCGGATCAAGATTTGTCTGCGGGACAATTGCAGGGTGCCGTCGACGTTATATAGTAAATATATTCCGCAGGCCTCGTCGTGCAACCCCATACATAGATTATGTTGTGAAATAGCTTTTATAAGACGCCTGATAAAGTTAACTTCAGTTAGGGTTTTTACACTTTGCTCAATCGATTCCGTGCGCCTTTATGTTTTATTATATTTTTTATTCGGATACTACTAATAATATTGCTCTCTTCCAAATACTTAGGTGAGAACACTTCCTTTTCTGTATTAAGGTAATTGTTGTGAATAAGTGTATTGTTGACATTTAGTTCAGTCAAATGGTACTCAAAAAGGGCGAATACGGGAAAGTTGTGATGGAGTTTTTATATTTGGCCTCTATACGTTTTTGGCTCGCTGTACATGAATATAAGGTTTTCCAACAAGAATGTTGAACGAAAACACGTTTTTTAGGCTAAAACGGTTAGTTTTTCTAAAATGACCCGAAAGCTATCCATTTTTCGTAAATGTTGAACCTAAATGAAATGAAACAAGATAAAATTTTCTGCATTTTATGTCATTGAGGTTTTTTCTCCAACTAATCGTTCACCAGCGAGAGCGCCGCGAAATGATAGTCCAGTCAAATGGTAAAATAGGGGAAAGTTTTGATGAAGTTTTGATATTTGGTCCCTATATGTTTTTTGGGTCGCTGTATACGAATATGAGGTTTTCCAAAAAGAATTTTGACCGAAAACACGTTTTTTTCTAACAAAAAAAAGCGGTGTAAAAACGAGTTTTTTTTAGTTTTTCCAAAATTACACAAAAACTATCCAATTTCGTAAATGTTAAAGCTATATGAAATGAAAGAGGATA
>CALNHX010007766.1:0-38023 GCA_940337035.1 Agriotes lineatus | reverse complement strand
TTTAATCAGCACATAAAAGATAACATCGAGGCTATAGGGTCACTAATTAAGAAAGTGGCTGATGCAATTCCGATTATTACGGAAACACACGAATTGGTATATAACCAAGATTCAAAGCTAGATTTGCTTCATAAAAGAGTTGAGGAAATTTACTCGATGTGTCAGTCCTTCACTGATTGTGGCCCACAATCAATTAGAAAAAGTTTAAACGGCATGCAGCAGGATCTTTTCAATCTCTCCTCAGTCTTCTTCAACAGCAATGAAGACCAAATCAAAATACAGGTACACGATCCATCTTCAAGTGAAATTAGGAAAAACATAGATGGGATACAACATAAGTTAACAAAAATATCAGAGTCCATGGCGGAGTTCCAAATAAGACTGAAAACCCTAAAATCTCCAGGTGTTACTTCTTCGACTTCACAACCGACTCCAGTTCAAACATCAAAATCTTGTATGTCAGTTTTCACCCAAACAACAGAACTATCTCCTAGTTTGAGTGGCCCAAAACCAGTGTCACATTTAACATTACCTACTCAAGATGGAAAAGTAGGCAAAAGTGAATGGCATTATGTGATTGTGAGAAACCTTCCATCTTACTATAACAGCAATCACGTAGTACATTATATTAAAGAAAAGTTGGGAGTGTCGGACTTTATAAGATGCTACCCCCTATTAAAACAATCAGAAAATGCAGCGGAGATAACATACAAGATTGGCACCATAAACAGAAAGTCTGCCGCTCGATTAGCAGAAGAGCAGTTCTGGCCTGCTGGTGTATCGGTAAAGTGGTCAGTAGAAAGAAAATGCCATCTTGAGGAAAATCCTAGCGAAGGAAATGACACGCAGCTGGACAAAGTGAAGAAAAAGACAATTAAAGAATTCACTACTCAAGAGAAGATTCTAAGGCTTCATTCTGATGGGGAGGCTATAGCAGCTGGCAAACAACACACCTTTAAAGAAAATCAAACCATCAAATTTGTGAGTGCAGGCATCCAGAAAACAAATCTCACAGTAGATGCAATGACTCCGCCAAGGGTGAAACTGACAATGCAATCTGCCACCGATGAAGGCCGGTACCTTTTGGCTCGTCTGCGGGAACCAGCAATAATGAATGCCGTCAGGTTGTACATATCCTATCTACATGAACAACCGCAATCAGTTTGTCACGAGGGCTTCACAAATGCTTCTCTAAGGGTATTTTTAGCTTCTGAGGGCCTTCCTGTAGACGTGGAGTCGCTAAAACAATTATACTTGAAGTACTTTGAAGCGTATGGTATAGGATCTTCTACTGCATCGGCGGACCTTGCAACCTACAAATCATTTGTCTCCTCCCAACATCTTATACGCCTACAACAATCCAGGGAAAGCCATGGCAAATACTACTCGCCAAAACAAAATTTTTAATACGATCGACGTGCCCAGAAGAGCAAGTATCTTCTATCATTGACAAACATTCAGTGCCTCTCTTTTGTAATAAAAACACCAGTAATATTACTATTTTGCATGCAAATATTCAATGTATTAGAAACAAACACAATTATCTTGAATCTATCTTAACTGAACAAAATTTTGACGTGGTGATGATTAGTGAACATTGGCTTAAGGATGGAGAAAAACATTTATATACACCAAATAATTACAATCTAGCTTCTTGTTACTGCCGATTGGAGAGTGAATGTGGAGGAGTATGCATTTTTAGTAGATCTGATCACGTTTTTACATCAATAAATTTCAT
This sequence comes from Agriotes lineatus, assembly GCA_940337035.1. Lineage (NCBI taxonomy): Eukaryota > Metazoa > Arthropoda > Insecta > Coleoptera > Elateridae > Agriotes > Agriotes lineatus. Next base: position 36,285 of record CALNHX010007766.1, on the reverse strand, counting down.
TAATGAACTTAACAGTGAAAAACATTTTGAATGCACTGGCATTAAACTTGCTGATTTGAACTGTGTTGCGGTGGCTTTATATCGTTCACCATGTGGTAATATCGATATCTTTAAAAATAAACTTTCTCATGCTCTTGACTTAATATCTAAATATTTTAAAAATAGTAAACTAGTGTTTGGTGGCGATTTTAATATAAATTTTGCAGTTAAATCTAAGGAAAGCATCGAAATTACTAACATATTCCATTCATTTGGATTACAAAAAAATATCACCGACTTTACTAGAGTACAAAAAAATTCCAAGTCGTGTATTGACAACATCTTCACAAATTTTGAAACACAACTTGCAACTGTGGTTGAATTTCACATATCTGATCATAGATCTCAAATAATTAAATTTAACACTATTCAAAAACGGGCGACCTCTGTTTACAAAACCGTACCAAATAAAAGTTCTAGAAATAGAATCAAATTTTCAAATTACCTCTTAACTGAAGATTGGGTAGAATTATATAGAGAGTCTGACCCAACCTGCGCAGTTAATGCTTTTTATAAAGTTTTTTCATATTATCACGATTTATCTTTTCCTCCCATTAAAATTAATACAAATAACAAATGTAAAAATGCCTCTATATTTACCAATCCAGAAATAGTTTCGGCCAGGGAAGAAATAAATCGTCTTGGAAACATTTTGAAATTGAACTTGCAAAATAATGATCTTCTATCGGCTGAATTTAAACAAAAAAAATACGAATACGAACAAAAAATCTTAAAATTAAAAAAAGAAAAAATCAGTAAAGAAATCTTAGAGTCTGATAATAAACAAAGAACAATATGGAGAATAATAAAAAAAGGTGTAAACAATATCAATAGCAATGGAATGGTAAGTGTGATTTCCCCAGAATCTCACAACGACTACTTTGTGCATGTAGCCGACGATTTATTATCAAATATTCCCCCATCAAAGTACTCACACAGTGTTTATCTAAAGAAATTACCAATCAACAATGAACAATCACTCTTTTTATTTGCTGTTGAGGAATCCGAGGTAGAAGATATTATAAAGGCATTAAAAAAGTCAAAATCATTAGACCTATATAATCAATCGGTTTGTATGTACAAAGAAAATGTTTTGTGTTTAGCTGCCCCGATAGCTCATATTGCAAACATCATATTAAAGACGGGCATATTTCCTAATAAATTGAAACAAGCCAAAATTATACCTTTATATAAATCGGGTGAAATTAATGATAGATCAAATTATAGACCCATTGCACTTCTCCCCATTTTGGCCAAAATTATAGAAAAAATTATTGCAGTTCGAATTCTAAATTTCTTTGAAATCAACCATATTTTTACGGACAGACAGTTTGGGTTCAGAAAAGGAAGGGACACGTCGGGAGCCGTGCTGAATCTCATTAATTATATAACAGAATCATTGGAAAACAAAAAATCTTCCTTTGCACTATTTCTTGATTTAAGTAAGGCGTTCGACTGTGTCTCAAAAAGCATTTTACTCGATAAACTAGAGTATTACGGTTGCAGGGGAGTAACTCTAAAACTAATGTCATCCTACTTATCTGACAGATCTCAATGTGTATTTTGCAAAGGTCAGTATAGCCAGATGTCTTCAATTCAACATGGTGTCCCACAAGGAAGTGTATTGGGACCGTTATTATTTTTAATCTATGTTAACGATTTGCCTAATGCCATCCCAGTTTTCACGACTTTATTTGCAGACGATACGACCTTTGCAAACCACGTAGAAGATGAAACTCTAGTCAATCAGTTACAAACCAACATTATCAACCAAGCCTCAGATTGGTTCCAGGCAAATAAGCTTTGTTTAAACCAAAATAAAACTACCACTTTACTATTTTCAAATAAACAAAATATCTGTGAAACCGTCAAATTTTTAGGCCTTACGTTGGATAACAAACTAACTTGGCAAGCACATGTTGACAATCTTTCAATTAAGTTATCAAGAACAATTTATATAATTAGACAAATAAAAAATCGAGTAAACTTGGATGCTGCCATTACTGCATACCACGCATTATTTCATAGTGTAATGACGTACGGTCTAATAAACTGGGGTACCTCTACACATATTAAAAAAATTTTCATTGTACAAAAAAGAGCCTTGAGAGTGTTGGCGGGAGCGAGTCAGTTAGACAGCTGTAAACCATTGTTTAAAAAATATAACATATTAACGCTACCGTCAGCAATACTATATTGTAATCTATTACACATAAAAGAACATTATGGCGATTATACAAAAAACGGCGATGCCCATGGTTACGACACCCGCAGTCGAGGCGATATACAGGTTCCGCAGCAGAGACTAACGTCCACTAAACGAAGTAATTTCGGAATAGGATTATTTAATTCGCTTCCTAGTACTCTCAAAAATGCCCCAACCAAACTCTTCAAAGTTAAGCTTAAAAAACATCTTCTGGCCAATGTCTACTATGAACTTTCCGATTTCAGATTTGTTGAAAATTAAGACCGTCTTGTTTTATTGACTTTAGTATTTTTGTTGTTACTGTATTTTTCTGTAGATGACTATTTCTGTAAATGCATTGTATTTTTTTTATTTTTATATTTTTATATAACTGGAATTGTGACATATCTAAGCACCACGGTGTATATTATGATGAATAAATACTACTACTACTACTACTACTCTACGCAAGCTATAGTCACTGTAGGCAAGCACTAGATTTTGTGTCACAGGAACTTTAGCGCCAAGCCGTGCGTTCTGTCGTCTGTCAACCAAGCAAGACTGGAAACCGTTCGAGTACGCACTGCTCGATCCAGACGAACACTGCACGCTGATTTAAATCTTGGTACATTCCATTACGATGCTAATTATAATTACAGTCTTCATCCAAGTGTGGTTATTGAAATCTATATACAATGTGTAGGTATTGTTCTGTGCTGTCAACTGTATGTGTCAGTTCTGTTGAGTTCTGTCACTCGACACTGTTGTTTGAATTAAGGCACTATTAAAGTTCTCTAGTTTGAACCACGTGCGTTTTCGTTTCGATTTTTTCAGATTTATTTTTATTTGTTTCAAAACCAATCCTTTTTAAGACGGATAGAATTAAACGATATGATCGTTGTTTTTCCGACTTACCGTATGCTGATTGGACAGTAACTAGAATTTGAAGTTGCCGCCACGTTCAGTAACTCAAAATGCCGGAGAAGCTTGCTCGTATAAATATAGTACCTTAGTTAAACGTATGAGACGATTCGCAGGCGACTCTAATTATAAATTTATTTGGTCTCTTGCTATTTTCCAATTTGTCACTATGACTTCTCACGGTCGTCAATACAGAATTGATGGTTTTTAGATATTTATTGAGTTGTTAGATACAATCATATGCTCTTTGATATAATTTTGTTTGGCACACCGGTGTTATTAATAAGTTAGGGCCGATTTCATAATCAATTTTAAATCTAATTTTAGCTAAAGTAATGTTAGACTGTGCATGATGCCATATGTAGCACATGCACTATGCACAATCTAATATCACTTTAGTTAAATGAAGCTTTAAATTTGATTATGAAATTGGCCCTTATTACAGGTAATTCACTCGAGAAAAAACCCTTTCGGCCAGACGACCTTGATAGTTCAACTTTTCTCTCATGGATTATTTGTAATATACACTTGTACCATAAATAACTATTTCCGTTGATGGTTTATTTGTGGGTTTCATTAATGTATAGAAAATCGTCTATTAATGACGCTTATTAATGATTTTTTTATTAATGAACGATTTTTAAAAATCGTTTATTAATATTAATAACCCCTATTAAAGAATGATGGTTTATTAATAGACAATTTTGGTATAGGTAATCAAAAATACCCTTAATGTCAAAACTTTGAGTGTCAAATTCTTTTCATGGAATAAAATTACGTTTTCTTCAAATTAATAAGTTATGATCAACGAAAAAATATTGTAATTAGCTCGTGTGTTAATCACTCTCATTAACATACTTGTTTGTTAAATAACTATTAGTACGCCATTAATAATCCATTACTACTAGGTTATTACATTAATGGTTGCTAGAAAAGCTAGGTACGCAAGAAAACATACAATCTGTCTGTTGACATGATTATGTGTACGTTGGGTTGCAGGTATAAATAGTAAGGAGCTCTCAGTTACATGGCTCACCCGTCACCCCGTTTACTTTACTATAAAAAGAATAGCAAAAGCTGGTGAATTCATTGATGAATAAAAGAAAACCCTACAGGTCATTAATGATTACTAGGTTGTTAAAAAAGTGGTTACTATGTACGCAATGAAAATTGCAATCTGTCTGTTGACAGCGTATGGGAACGTTGGGTTGCACTCACAAATAGTAAGCAGCTCTATGTTGCGTGGCTTACCGTGTATAATTTACTTTAAGAGAATAACAAAAAGCTGGTGAATGAATTGATAATAAATGAAAGTCCTACATTTCATTAAATAATTACTAGGTTGTTAAATAAATGGTTGTTGGGTACGCAATAAAACTAATAATCTTCTGTTGACCAGATATCTGTACGTTGGGTTGCAGTCCCAAACAGTAAAAATAGCTCTAAAAGTTAAGTGTCTCACCCCGTATAATTTATTTGAAAAAGAATCGCAAAAAGCTGGTGTATCCATTGGCGAATAAAAGAAAGCCGTGCATGTCATTAATTATTATTAGGTTGTTAGGTACCTACGCAATAAAACCGATAATCTGTCTGATTTCGGAGGCTTTCATGGCCATTGTTATTAAGTAACAATCGACTTCCGGGATTGGACCGTGTCATTATTGAGGTCGAAGAACTCAACGTTTTGCCCACTTTCGTAAGGGACTTTATCAGGAGGAAAAGCAAAAGAGCACGGTAACTCAACGTGTAAACCACGCCAGAGGCGAAGCTCTTTAACAATCGGAATAAGAAAGGCCCCTTTGCTTGCAAAAGGGTTTCGCCTCTGGCGTGGTTTACCCGTTGAGTTACCATGCTCTTTTGCTTTTTTTGCTGATGAAGGTGTAACGAAAGTGGGCGAAACGTTGAGTTCTTCGACCTCAATAATGACACGGTTCAATCCCGGAAGTCGTTTGATACTCATAACCTGTCTGTTGACATGATATGTGTACGTTGGGTTGCAGTCCGAAATAGTAAAGAGCTCTGAAAGTTACGTGTCTCACCCCGTATAATTTATTTGAAAAAGAGTAGCAAAAGGCTGGTGTATCCATTGGCGTATAAAAGAAAGCCGTGCATGCCATTAATTATTACTAGGTTGTTAAATAAATGGTTGTTAGGTACGCAATAATAGTATATTATTATATGAGCGATTATGACAGCCATTATTCACGAAGATGACACTTGCGCCACAAGCCGAAGGCGCGTGGCGCAAGTCATCTGAGTGAATAATGGCCATAATCGAGAATTTAATACTATACTTTATCTACTCCTATGCAATAGGAGTTGTATAATCATATTTCCGAATTATGACATTTGTGACAGCTGTTAACTGCAAAAGTCATTTAATAATAAGAATGAATTTTGTGATTGGCTACAACCTATTGAATAATGAAAATAGAATTTTCTGATTGGTCGCAACTTGCAAACTATTGAATAATGAAAATAGAATTTTATGATTGGCTGCAAACCGTGAATTATGAATCATAATTCATGGCCATTGTACAGTAGGAGTAGATAAAACTTATAATCTATCTATTGACATGATATGTGTACGTTGGGTTGCAGTCCCAAATAGTAAAGAGCTCTGAAAGTTACGTGTCTCACCCCTTATAATTTATTTGAAAAAGAGTAGCAAAAGGCTGTTGAATCCATTGGCGAATAAAAGAAACCCGTGCATGTAATTAATTATTACTAGGTTGTTAAATAAATGGTTGTTAGGTACGCAATAAAACTTATAATCTATCTGTTGACATATGTGTACGTTGGGTTGCACTCTCAAATAGTAAAAAGTTTTGAAAGTTATGTGTCTCACCCCATATCATTTATTTGAAAAAGAATCGAAAAAGCTGGTGTATCCATTGGCGAATAAAAGAAACCCGTGCATGTCATTAATTATTACAGGTTGTTAAATAAATGGTTGTTAGGTACGTAATAAAACTTATAATCTATCTATTGACATGATATGTGTACGTTGGGTTGCAGTCCCAAATAGTTAAGACCTCTGAAAGTTACGTGTCTCACCTCTTATAATTTTTTAAAAAAAGAATCGCAAAAAGCTGGTGTATCCATTGGTGAATAAAAAAAAAAGCCCTATATGTCATTAATGATTACTAGGTTGTTACATAAATTGTTGTTAGGTACGCAATAAAACTTATAATCTATCTGTTGACATGGTATGTGTATGTTAGGTTGCAGTCCCAAATAGTAAGTATCTCTAAGGTAGGTGGTTCACCCAGTATAATTTATTGAAAAAAGAATCGCAAAAAGCCGGTGTATCCATTGGCGAATAAAAGAAAGCTCTACATGTTATTAATAATTACTAGGTTGTTAAATAAATGGTTGCTAGGTACCTATTCAATTAAACTTATAACAAAGAGCATGCTCTTTGCTTATAATCTATCTGTTGACATATGTGTACGTTGGGTTGCAGTCCCAAATAGAAAGTATCTCTAAGATAGGTGGTTCACCCAGTATAATTTATTTTATAAATAGCAAAAAACTGGTAAATACATTAGTGAATAAATAAAAGCTCTACATGTTATTAATGATTACTAGCTTGTTAAATAAGTAATTACTGGGTATGTAATAAAACTAATTCCAGTGTACTTGATTCAAAACAGAACAATACTTATGGAGCAGTTAGTAGAAAAAGTTTAAATTTGGTCGTACTTATAGGATAATCATGAAATCAACTACTTATGCATTCTTAAATACAATTTTCCTACCATAAATATGATCAAGGGGAAATTGTATTAGAAATATCAGATAATTTGAGGACATGAAAATATTAACTCGAAGAAAAATATTCTTTATTTTATTCGTTTTTGGCCTGAAGATGGTTTCTAACTAATAAAATCGAAACATGTCACTATGCTGCCTATAATAATTCAATTATAATTTTAGACGAGGAAGACTATGTTTTTATTTATTTACTGATTTTATTATTTCCGACATATCAATATTTTTTTAACAGCAAATATTATTTATTTTTCATAAAGCCACGATAATTTAAATGGTTTTGTAAAATATTAATAAAATATGCAATTCCCCTGTTTTTTTTTTGATTTGGCAACACTGTAAATATGTATTCGATTTTGACTATCGAAGTGAGAAACAATATTTATTTTTTCAATTATAATTTTCTGTTTTTATTAAAATATTTCGTAGTTTAATCACATTTATAGGTATTAGCAATAAATATGTCACGATATTTTTTGAAGTAGGTTCATACCTTTGAATATAGGTTTTATATTCAAAGATTCATACCTAATTGTAGTTATGTACATAGTGAATAATATAAATCATAAAAAAAATGATAAATTCTGTAGATAGTAAAGCGCCCGCCAGGGGTTTTGCGTTGGAACTAATAATTTGTATTTGACAACACTGCTTCAAAGTATTATAATCACTTATTCTGAAACAAAAAAAACTCGACGCCGCGCCGGCACTGGTAACACGGGTAGCGTGTAGTTAGTAACGAACCTAAGTAAAAAGTACCATATTGGAGCTACTTGACACTCCTGAAAATATAAATAATATAATCTGCAGTGATATATTCGAATAAATTCCTTACCTGTCCGTTAGAGCGCGCTGAAACTCAAAATGTTGTTCATAGACTTACATTTAAGAAGCATGCGCACAAGAAGTAGTTATTGCGCTTCCTGTGCATTTGTTTCGTATACGTGCGCTGCAAAGTATCTGGAAGCGTGTTTTGAGTGCCTGTAAAGTTACGTGAGCGAATTTTGGAAAGGCGTAACTTTAGAATTATGGGAAAGTAGCACAAAGTGCGGTTTTATCGTGCAAATCCTAGCCTGACTCTTATTAAAAACCCCAAAGAAGTCGCTTAAAAGTGGTTAGAATGGTAAAATAGCTAACGGTGTCCGCGTACCTGTGCCACAGGTGTTCGGTGTTTGAAACTTCGCCGACAGTCGTTATGGTTACTAGTCTTAAAATGGAGTTAACAACGATAGTGAAAAGCGCCAACAAACTACACTTTTTGCTGTATATAGTTTAAATAGTGGCGAAATTGCAGTGCGAATGTTTGAAAAGTTAGTTATGTGCAGAGACGGGAGACAAAGAACGCTAGCTATTAAAATGGAAGAAAAGGAGAGAAACAAGGCGAAAACTTGTAGAATTATGCAGAAACTAGTGGATTTAATTCATCTTTCCAGTATTGCTATATTTTTAGCCGTTGTTTTGTGGTCTGCAGACGCAACTTTAGCCGGTAAGTTTATTCATGTTTAACGGTTTTTACATTATGTATTAGTGTTTTGTTTTTATCTCTATACCAAAGGAAAGGAGTTAAAAATCAAGAGTTGGCCATGGATAGGTAGTGTTTAATGTAATTATTTGTAATCGTAATAATGACCGAGTCACTAAGTGGCAACAGTTACTAAACACATATTAAAATGTAATTATACTATTTTGTATATATATTTGTGTTTTAACGCCCTGTACATATAAGCAGGTGTTAAATAATGTTGAAACGCTCAAGCCAAGCTAATAAATACCTGGAAACGCACTGAAGCTAGACCTTGAATTGTTGCACATCTTAAGTGGGCGTCCGATTGCATAATTCATAATGTCATCATAGTAAACTGCAATTTGGTTTTTTATATGGTTTTCCAACTTCGAAAATTGACATTTAAAAAATTCCGGACACCTGTGCTGTTGATTTATATCCACTCGTTGTGCAAGGGCATAATTTAGACAACAATGGGTGTTATTATTTTAAGGATACAATAAAAAGCGTTATAATATTGTTTAATCTGTACCAGATCTGGATACTTATTATTTCCACACAAAGCATACTGTTATTATACTTCGGACTTATCTTCATTATTTTTGTTCTTGAAGCCGTTACAATTGATTGTAACTTTTTTGTGGCAACCGAACCAGTGGCGCTCCATTGAAATTTGTTTCTTTTGTTGCTGTTTTTACGGGACCAAATCATTATTATAACTTCGGGTTTTGCCAGAAAATATTATTTTAGCGATTTTTTCACTTGTTTAACTAACAACGTTCATTTGTTTACTTCACTAGTCTGCTTACCATTGAATAATATATTTTCAGTATCATTTTTCTCTTTAGTTATCATATTTACATTCCGGGCAATTCTGAAGTACGGTTAATTAAAGGGTTATTCACAAATATTGCCTAGAAGCCTCAACGCGAGGTTCAATGTTTTATCGACATGCAAATTGCTCGTGGGCTTTTAGTAGCTATAAAACTATTTTTGTGTAGTTTTATGGGTCTTAAGTAAAGAACATTTTAAGATTTATGCAATCACGAATAAGTTGAGCATTACATTGTTGGTGTTGGTGCATTGATCAGTCAGAAAATGTATTGTGTTAATTTTCTGAAAAAGGAATTGACCACTAGACTTACTAGCGAAGTAGTAAATTGCTCAGTGTAATATTAGCGGCCAATATCAGCATGTAAACTTAAAGCTAAATACATTAATAACTTTTTAAAAGCACCTTATAGATGAAGTTACGTTTAAATGGTTTTTTAATGGATTGCTTTAACCGGCTTGTAATAAAAAGTGATCAGCGTTTAGCAAAAGTATCAGTAGCACTTTCTTTACCTGCATATTAAAAGGTCAATGTTAGTACAAAATTTTTGTATCGATAGCCTCCAATAAAAAGTTTATGAGACGCTGTTACCCGAAAAAGAGCAAACTTTTCGCGTTGTACATCATCCATCTTGCCACGAATCGCTGTTAAATCAATTTTGCTTTCACACTGTTTGCTGGAAGTTAAAAAGTTGATTTTAGTTTCGCTGGCTATACTTTCGGTGTTTTTGAACGGATGCGAGATGTATTGGTCAAATAATGAAATTTTTAAATAGATTTGGAAGAGGATTGATAGTAGAGAGACATATACTTTAGAAAATGAAATTCTGTGGTTCTGTTTAAGTTCGAAAAATTTATATTCACTGTCTAATAGTTTGTGTTTTAAGTACCTTGGCCTAACTATTTACATCAAAATGTTAATTAAATATTCTTAATTGAGACTATTGAAAGGAAATCGAATAATAATAAATGAGTAAATAACAATAATTATAATAATATTAATAATATATTCTATTGATCATATTTCTTCATGTGTATAGTATAAATTATAATTACTTAATTACAAAATTAAAAATAATAGTCAATTAAATAGCATAATTTTCATAAGTTGTATTTTAAAATTAGGAAATTCTGCAATTTTCGATTATTAACCATTATAACCGATCAGTTGAAAACAAAGTGTAAGAGTTTAACTAGCAAGTGTAATAAAAAGAATGAGATACAGTATGTTCCACTTCTTCTCTTCACACCCTTGTATTTTTTTATTTAGTTTTTGATCGATTTCAAATTTAACCTTTAGGTAAAAGGTTTAATTTTACAATTTTTAAATCTTTTTTTGAATACCAGTAGCCTACTGCGATAAAAAAGCTGTGAAAAAAGAGGCAGGCCTATTTTTATAGAAAAAAATATATTAAAAACGTGTTCAGAACCACTAAAATAGTCGATTTTAAGTTAAAAAAAATCGCCAACTAAACGCATTAATTTTACTTATTTTTTAAATTCACAGGACGGTTCATTGATATAACTTAATTGTCAGTTTATATTTTTTCATTGCACTCTTTATTACAACGAAATTTTAATTCAGTTATTTGTAATAAGTATTATGAATTAACAATATTGTGTTTATTAAAATTTGGATTACGCCTTTTTTTTTGGTTCCGAGCAATTTTTTTAATAACGTTTTTCGATAAAGCTAGTCCTACGATTCTTCAATGTTACATATTTATTTTTGATGGCAGTAGGCGTAACTGCACAGCAGTGTGAACACTACGCACTGAAGAATTTTGACGGTAGGGCCAACCGAACGTAAAATGCATTTTCTACCTCCTCACTGACAAAGACAGATTTACACACTCCGAGATCTAAATATTTCACATATGAACTGGCAAAAGTTGACATTAGTGAAAAAAAATACCAAACTACAAGCTAATCAAATATGATGAACTGAATGGAATATCTCTTAATTTTTCGTTTAAATGTTTAATTCGGCCAGAAAAATTGCATATTCACTGTTTGAGAATTAAGTTTATCTTCATATGACGTGAGTAAATAGTAACACGTATAATATAATAATATAAATTTATTGCTAGGTTTACCTAACTCCTTTTAAGCTATTCTTCCAGAGAATATGACGAAAAATATTTATTTAAAATATTGTTAATTTCATTCTTGGTGAATGCCGGATGCGTAATACACCCAACAATTGTGTGATAAATTGAAAGTATAACTATTAAACCAAGTAATAATTAATACAAAAATATAATGGGAACTATTAATTAATACAAAGAAATGTGATTAAAATAGCACGCTGAGCTTGCGATCTTCAGAGCTGGGCAGTATTTGTATTTGTAAATACTTTTTTTATTTAAATACTTTGTAGTATTTAATTACTAAGTACCTATTGAAATACGTTTTAATGGGCTGTATTTGTATTTGTAGGTGCAAATACTTTGTGAAGTATTTAGTCTCGTATTTAGTATTTAAATACAATTTTTGAAGTATTTAAATACTTTTAGGCTATTTAAATATTTTTAGAGTATTTAAATACTTTGAGAGTATTTAAATATTTTCAAAGTATTTAAATATTCTGAATTGATGACGTATTGGACGTTCAAAATTACGCAAAAAGTATTTACTAGTTGGAAATATGTTTCTTGAAGAAATAAAGGTAATTAATACCTTTGAGAGTATTTAACTACTTTGTTTCTTAAAAAAATATATTTCTAACTAGTACCTAAATACTTTTTGCATAATTTTAAACGTCTTTTAGGTCATTATTTGAGCTATTCCGGCATTATTAGCCATTACACGTTGGAATTCACACTATGAGTCCGCAATCTAAATTTTATCAAAAAAATACTTATTTTATATGAAAATCTTTCAAATAATCAATATTGCTTGAATAAAATTAAGTGTAGTATTTGACAGAATATGTTTCGAAGTCACTGGTTTTAAAATTAGATATTCTGAGTCTTTTTACATTTTAGTGATATCTAAAAACTAAAAGTATTTAAATAATTTTAAAATATTTAAATACTTTTACAGTATTTAATTACTTTTATAAAAGTATTTAACTATTAAATATTATATGTATTTATTATTTAACTACTTTTTAGTCTTAAAAAGTATTTAGTATGAAATCAGTAACTGGAGGCGCGCGCTATCACAGTCGCAGCCAGACTGCTTGAGCCATATGTGAAGTGGCTCCAGTTCACTGCTAAACAGCCCGTCTTAGAACTTTCGTCTTTCACCGCTCGCTGCAGCGAAAGCCTGGGCCAACTTCGATCTATCCCTAATGCGTCCATGAAAGCAAGTAAGGGCTTAGCGCGCAGTTTATATTCATGAAATAACAATTACTCGTAATTTAAGCTTCAAAATGAGACGAATTATGAAAAATAAGTACAAACATAAATTTCGATAAATTTCATTCAGAATAAAAAAAATAGGTATAAAAGTAGATATAAGTGTGTAGGGTAAGAAGTGAAACACGGTGCATGTCATTGTCTAAAGAAAATATGTTTAAATGTTGAATATATATTTATCTCTGGATCCTGCAGTCATAATTCATCCTACGTGAATTTAAATTCTTGGAGAATTGATTTGGGGTGACTCAAAAATATATGTTGGTATTATTACAATATAGAAATTTTACAAAAGGGAAAATACTACTGAAATGCGTAACACTTTTTCTCATTGTAATATCCAAAGAATTCAAATTAAAACTGTTGATAGATCTGATAGACATTTTACATTCATTCATAATCTTTAGCTTCCTTTAATTGTCGATGTTGCTGACTATTTATACTGCACGGTAAGTGTAATGGTGGTAATGGGTCGCATGCGAGTTGCATTATTTTCAGCCACATTCGAACACACAGTACAATCAGTGAACCTTATTAATCTAACTTAAAGCTAACTTAACTAGTACTAATACGACACCCATTGCCACTTCATTAAAATTCTTGGCTACGGCTAGATTTGAACCCACGTCCACCTGATTGCTAAGCAGGCTGCTTACACCAAGCTTACACACTCTATCACCCACAAAAAGGTTTAAACGTACGATATCCAAATAATCAGTTTTAAAGACAAAGCGATAAGTAAAATTTTCCCAAAAAATTTTGCTTTTTTTTTAGGTCAAAGGAAAATACATTTGATGTTTTTTGGAAAAATTTTAGTTTTAGAAAATTTAATACATGAGGGCAAAGGTGTGAATCTTTAGTAAATTGTTCTTAATTAACTTTAGAGCAAGTATGCCATTTCAAATGTCGATCGTGTTGTGGTTTCCCCATTTAGAAAGGCGCGCATGAGAATTATTTCTAATTTTTTCTGACTATTTTTATTAATACCCGAGCCTTTCCGGTACATTGTTCTGTCATCAGAAAGCGCAGTGCAATAAATTGGTACCTATAATATTTTTGAGATTGCATTTTGTATTTAGCATTGTTATCAACGTAATAAAACGTAGGTAACGCTAAATACATTAAGTTAACAAATCGAAATTTTACAGTAGCTCGAAATTAAAGCAGCTAGCTATAAATTGCTTGTCAAGCAACTTTAATTTATTACGTGTGTTGTTATTAATATTTGACATTTTTTAGCGTGATGAAATATCCAGAAACACAGCATGAGTAAAATTAAATTATTGTAAAAACAATAACTTAAATTATTTTATGATATGAAATTCGCGATAATTAATTCGTTTAAAAAGCGTAAGTACTTACTTCTGCCTCTGCTGCTTGATAATTCCTAAATCTAGTGGTAACATTAACTAATCGTTATTTGTACTTACCTGCTTTAAATAATAAATTTCGTTCAAACATTGTTTATAATCTTTAACGTGACTATTGCAGAAAAAATCTGTCGATATATTGCACAGTTTTTAAGTGCAAGAATTTGATGCTTTTGAATTTTTAATTTTCTATAAATATTTGTAAACATAATTTGGATATTTTTCCATATAAAATGTTTGGGCTTCAGTTTCGTTAGGATTAAGTCCAAATCTCAAGACAACGAGGTTTTAGCGTTCGTTGCGGCAGCAAAACTTTTTAATTACTTGCAATTTGTAATCCAGCTCGATTTTGAAATTACGAAAAAATTTAAAGCTGAACTTGGCTCCTCAAATAACGCAACGCTTTTCAAGTAGTGGGTGAAAGAAATTTTGTGAGAAAAAGTTTTAGCATTATTTTAAATAATTTACCAAAGCGTACTATAATTATCGAACTATTTTATATAAATTCTTACTGGGGCGGTTAGTAATGCATATAAAGATATATGTATGTATATGTATTTTTTAAAGTTTATTTTGTGACTATAAGCAGTGCACATACTTGCAAGCATTTATTTTTAAATACAGTCGTTTTTCTTCGGTTTAATGAATTAGAAAGATCTATATACAACGTGGCCCATTTGTCATCTATCCGCTTTTTTCTTGTACGTATATTGAATCGATTTAAAAATTTGTAGAGGAATTCTCTTTATAGTAACACCTTTCAATTATGATTCTCTTTATATTATATTGGCGTACTATCATAGAAAATAAATACAAGAATTCTAAAAATTCCAAAAAAGATTGCGAAAAGTCCTCATAAATAACAAGACGCTTGGCACTAAATGCAATTTGTAAACTTTGTTAGTTAGTAATAAGTGACTTGTCAGTCTGTAATCAATTCAACTTGTTAAAGAAATAAAAACATTTTCACATAAACATTGAATATGTGGCTTTTATGTGATTTTAAGCGGCTCGTCATAACTTTTTTAAACGAAAGAGTGCCCACTACGCTGTAATCTGTTAGCACTAAGACAAACTTTGGTATATGAAAACCTATGTGATTGAAAAAAGCCCTATAAAAATAGGTCTAATTCGTCTCAGCTACCTAGATACAGTGTGTTCCAGTTGAGTTGTAAAAATCGAATTTATTCAATAACTTTAAACCAAGTGGAGATGTGTATTTTTCAACTTTTTACGTGATTATAAAGTAAGGTGGACTATTTCTAGATTCCAAAAATTATAGAAAATAGTATTTAGTGGCGGAGATACTGGGAATTAGTGGCACCTTGTCTAAAAACTGTGTGATACACCATCGGTTAAGGTAAAAGATGACGTTATTTCTAAAGAAATGTATGTATGTATGTATAATCTGTAACCTCATTTACCTTGCGGTGTAGAGGCTGGTGCATTATGCGCTGGCATCTGGTGGTACAATGCTCAACTTGCCCCGGATTCGGGATACAGGGTTGGAGCTCGCCTTTGGTGCTTGTACAGCAACCATTGTGTGAGTTGTGTGTCTTGGTGATGTGTCGACCTTGTTACTCTTAGGTCTGTGATTCTGAGTAGAGCACAGTTAATTTGCTGCCCAACTGTGAATGGTCTCACTGAGCCCGATTTTAATCGCCAAGGATACGGAAAAATTCCGACCCCAGCGGGATTCAAACCGAGGACTTGCTTAATGCAGCTTCTAAAGAAATAAATGTATTAAAAACGTATTCTAAGGGGTATCTCATATGATACACCGTTTTTGAAAAAAATAACTGTTTTATATCCTTATTTTTTTCTGATGAATTGATAAACAAAAGAAATGAAACAAAAATTTCGGGAAGGAATAGCACACTTAAAATAATATTTAAAATATTCATAGATTTCTGCTGAAAAACAAAAAAACATTTGTCAATTCCATTTTTTTTCTGAAAAGAAAAAGAAGAAATAAATAAACATGTCAGCAATTAATCGAACACCTTATAATAACACGAAGAAAATAATCAATTTTTATTGAAAAAAAATCATAGTTTGGGAGTTATAGAGCGTTAAAGTCCAGTGTATGTATTTTTAATGCTCTTTATCTCGCTAATTATGCTTTTCGCTAATTATGCTTTTTAGCACAAATTTATTAAATTAAGAATTTTAGTATTATTTTAAATTATGCTATTCATTTCCGACATTTTGGTTTGTTTGTTTATTGTGTTTGATACTTCATCAGAAAAACGTTATAACGTTTTTAGAAAAGAATTCGTCAATTCTCAGTACCTATGCCACTATATACCGGCTGTCTGTTATTGGCATCTGGAAATAGACCGCCTTACTTTATTGAAAGAAAATATCTCCACTAATTTTAAAGTTATTGAATAATAGTAATTTGTATTCAAGCGCCGTATTACTCTCTACAATTACTGATCATTACACAATAATTGTTAATTTCCGGCTTCCAGACACTTCAATATAGCGACAAAAACCAAAGCAAACACGAATGCAAGTAAACTACGAACATTTAAATAATGAATTAAAATCTGAAAGGTGGGAAGATATATTGAACTGTGAGGATTCAGAAATTGCAGCGACCCAGTTTGTAAGTATCAAAATCTAATAAAAAATACAACTGTTAATGAAATAGGTACCTCGGAAAAATTTTAAAATTCAAGAATGGATCACATCTGGTATTATAAAATCAATTAAACAAAGAGACAAACTAAAATCAAAAATTAAAAAAAATACAAATCAAATACTGATAAATGAATATAAAAATTATAGAAACAAACTTGTTAAAATTATTAAGGTAGCAAAAGCAACATATTTTAAAGATAAAGTAGAAAATAAGCTCGATATTAAAACCATTTACAGTACAATATCAGTAGCTTCTAACGAACCATTTAACCGCTGTAACAATATAACTGAAATAACACACGAAGATCAACTAGAAACAGATAAACAAAAAAATACTAATATAATGAACACATTTTTTATTAAAATTGGTGAAACACTGGCTAGTAAAATTACCAAAAACAAACTGTTAATAGTAAATCAAAGAATTTCTCAATGTTTTTGCACCCCATAAAACAAAATGAATTAATCAATACAATTAGTCAATTAAAAAAAAATAACGCTGCTGGTCCTGATAAAATAACAAAACTTGTACAAATTACACAGAAAGAAATTATTCGCCCACTATTACATATTATCAATCTCACATTGAGTACAGGAATAGTACCTAGTAATTTTAAAAAAGCACAGATTACACCCATTTACAAAAATGGAGATAAATCAGAACCTGGAAACTATACAGACCCATTAGTCAATACAATACATTTCCAAAAATTTTTGAAAAATGTTTAAAAACCCGATTGTTAAGTTATCTTTTTTACAATAATATATTATCGAAAAATCAATATGGATTTGTACCAGGTTCAAGCACAGAAACTGAAATAAATGTTTTAACAGATCACTTACATTCAAATATTGATAATTCGAAAAAATCTAGCTATATTTTTAGATTTGGCTAAAACATTCGACACAGTGCCTTATAACATGCTTCTGAATGAATTAGCATTAGGGGAACTGTGTTGAAGCTATTTAAAAGTTATTTGTCAGACAGGACGTAAACGGTAAACATTGAAAATTTTTATAACTCTACACAAATTATAAGAACAGGAATCCCTCAAGGAATAGTTCTAGCCCCTATTTATTTTTACTTTACATAAATGGTCTGTGCAACATCAGCTGTCTTGGAAAACTGGTATCTTACGCAGATGACACTGCAATTCTATTTGAAGATCACACGTGGCAACAAGTTTATGAAAAAGCTGAAAAAGGTCTAGCGATAGTTAAGAATTAGTTGGATCAGCACTTATTATCGTTGAACATAAATAAGATAAAATTTCTAGCAATTACAGCAACTAAATCTGACCAACCAATAAACAATATAATTACAATTTTTGGTACATCAATGAACATTGAAAAAGTGTAAATTCAGTTAAATACCTTGGTGTCATGTTAGATCAACATTTGAAGTGGAACATTCATGCTGAATATATAACAAAAAAAAAATAGAAAATTAATATATAAATTCTATGCAATACGCTATATCTTTAAATTCAAAACTTTAAAAATGGTTTATCTACGACCACTAGTAAAAGTAGGCCTTTTAGCGGTAGCTTGTTTCACTAAAAGTGACGTTTTATAGTTTACCGTGTTTAAAGAAATCAGCTGTTTACTTTTAGCACATGTGCTAAAAGTGAAGCGAGGTTCAAAACTACAATTTCGAACTGCAAGTGAAGTTGTAAAGCTATTCTAGTTGCTTCTTGCGTTACAGGTAAAGCGTTTAGGAAATAATTAAAGCGTTATTTAATTAATACAGTCATATGTGGAGTATCAATAATTACATTTCGTAACTCACCTTGACAGCACGGGCGTGGCCAAACAATCGCCATCGCGGCGTAGCCTGCTATTCATTATGACATAAATTAAAAGCGTCGCAGATGCGAACCTTTCTTAAATCGATATTTATGGATTAAGAACGGTAAAATTAAGGTCGTAGATAAAATATTGTATGCAACGCGTGCTAAAAGTCGTTTATGCGCGAGACATGTTATGAAACTCAGCCTTCGGCTTCGTTTCATAATTTTCATGTCTCGCGCATAAACGTCGACTTTTAGCACTTGTTCATAAATAGCTATTATGTGGCTCTTGTAAAATCAGTACTACTGTATGGCATTACAGCTTGGGGTAGTTTAAATAAAACTCATTTACAAAATTTGCAAATAAATAATTTATAAAAAACAAAAACTTTATCCAACTTTGAAGATATATCAGGAAGCAGGATTACCGGATATTAGAACTCTATATATTATATGTATAAAGAGTCAGATATAAATTATATAAATCATGTATACAGCACCAGAAGTATTAGTCATGATAAACTTAACATTCTAAAATCAAATAAATCGATTAGTCAAAAATCCATAACTTATTTAGGACCAAAATTTATATTTAAAAAAATTTACCACTGTTTAAAAAATAATTGATCAACGATAATGTTTTTCTTTATCCTTCATACAGAATCCAACTTAACAAGTATGTACTTCTAAATCTAATAATATAACTAAACATTTTAAATCAAAAACACACATCCTCTCCAAATCGATTCAAATAAATTCAATTCAATTAAGTTTTTTGTTTTTTTGTTGTTGGATAGTTTCCTGTCGTAATTTAATTAAAACCTAAAAAAAAGTTGCCACAATACAGACTACATTATCTACTAGTCTAGTGCGGCAACTTCCCACTGCGTATGTAAATACTTTAAAAAATTAAGTATATTATAAGAAGCATGTACAAAAAATGAGAAATAAATCTATTTGTATACCAAGACACTGAAATTTGACTTTTTTCACGAATGTGGAGTTTAGTCATATAAACAACATGGGGGATAAAAGGAGCTTCAGTGCTAGGGGTACATTATGTTGTTTTCTTGAATCGAAAAATCGTGAAATTAAAGATATTTAATAAACTCTTGTAGGTTATGATGACGTTTTCTGTCACGTATCTGTTACTCCCTCCAACAGCAAAAAGGCGTAAAACAATGGATTACCAGTACTGATTTCTCGCATTTTAATGACGACTTCGACGCTCGTCACTACTCATAAAAAAAGGATTTTTACAGCTCACCTTCAACACCTTGTATCTCGCTAATTACGACGAATTGGACATATGGTAATGCGATTTTCTTTTCTTAAAATCACATCGGCTTTCATCTACCACAATTTGTCATACAGCAAATAGACCACCCTGTATAGTTTTATATGAATATTTGTACTTATTTTAAAGGAAAGATGAAACACATTCGCGACATTTTTCCTGTTCTTTAATGGAAAAAAGGGAACAGTGAAACACGTAAGTATTCGAAGATAAAATTCTAATCCCAGTATGGATGAAAGAAGTTCTGAATGGATTTACGACGTTATACCAAACTTCAAATTACAGACTAAATAAGAAGAAACCACTCATCGCTTTAGCACAGTTCAAACAGCAGTAGCTTTCACAAGGTCGGTTAATTTATAAACAGGCACATGGGATATTTTGTTGTTATGCTATTGACGATATTTACAACATAAACACTATCAAAATTGCAACTAACCTAACAATCTATAACAGTACACCGACTCTTTGTATTGCCACCCGATGCAATTTTGCACGTTTTTATGTATGGCCCATTTAAATTTTTTGAACTTCAGCGATTTTACAGCTTCTGAGCTAGGTATCTCTTCTGGTATAAATTAGTCTGTTATTCCAGGTCCGGTTATGAATATTATTTTAGAGGTACGCCACTGAAGACACCAACAAATAAGGTTGAACCGATAATGTATCTACAGTATTTAGTCCAAAGGTCCGTTACACAAGGAGCTAAAAACCCCATAACTCTCGATATAAATTAGTGCTTCAGCCTTTGAGATTAGAGTGATGCCGGAAGCATCGGAAAAGCATAGTCGGATCAGTCTCTGGACAGTTTTAAACCAGGACAGGCACAACAACCCGCTTCTTATTTTTAATTTACAAGGCGCAGAGTAGCCCTTTAAATCCCGTGTTATTTCCCAATTTAAAAGTGGCAACAATCGATAACTGATTCGATATTCTTGGATATATTCCATCGATTAGGCTCATAAGGAAATAATGCATGAATGCAACTCAACGAATAATTGGATTGTTGAATAGCTACAATGTCAACGCGAGTAATTCTTGATTGACATCTTGTAATGAATCGAATTGTAGTGGGCGAGTTCAACGTTTGTTAAATTGTTAAATTGGCGGTCTTAGCTGCGACTGCGGCTCAAGGTGCTTATAAAGGACGTTCGATACATGTCACGCTTTGAATTTTTTATCTCGTCATTTACTTGCTACATATTTTACACAACAAAGCGAAATTATTAGTTAGGCTGAGCTATTCATAAAGCAAAGCTCTTCTGAAAATGCCAAAGATCGTATCTTGTTTTATAAAATTGTATTTTTATTAAATATCAAGTCAGGGAATGAAAATTTAATTTGAAATTTTTCATTTTCAGAAAAAAAGAATTTAACAATTTGTTACCCAAATTAGGAAGTTGTAAGGAAAAAGATCAAATTATTACAATTATTCTATGATAGGTGATATGTGATGTCTAAATTAATATTAAAGTCATACTATAACGTTGTTTAAAAAAAGGCTAATTAATGATCTCATATTTCAAAATCATTAAAAAACAATTCATGTTCTGGTTTCATATCGTACTTGTCACTTAGAAGCCCTTTCTCATTCAACATGTATCATCTCGACGACATCGACCATTGACTTGCCAAGGTTGGGGCTTCAAAATTGAATTTGCTACACGTGGATATAAATTCTACAAGATGAAATTTCACCAACAAATTGTACGAACAAGAAAAGAAGATTTTTGTGCATCGCCCCAAGAATCAATTATAGATCCAATTTAAATTAACTCCATTGTGGTTGTTACACCGCACCGGTAGCGTTCAATTAATGAAAAGTTCAACCATTATTTAGAATTTTTAGGTGTTAGTTATTCATTTAAGAATAATCACTGCCCACTGGGGTATAACCTTTGTTTCCATAATTATTTTCGTCACGTATCACTACTAAAACGCTTTTATTTCCAGCTATTAACCTCTTTTGCGTGGGAATCGTCATAAGGGGCTCGTTTTTAGCTAAGATTATTTTTAGTGGGAAGTGCTGAATAATTACTACCTACCAGTTTAATAACGCCCGGATTTACATTCAGGGAATGGTGGAAAATTTGAACAATACTTCTAATTGATTTAATTTTGTTGGTATTTTAACTGAAAATACGAGTAAATCTAAAATTGTTACATCAACTGATGACGTTTTTCTAGCGCATCGAGTTGAAATACAAATTTTAGTTCTTGTTCCACGTGTGTGTTTGTTTAATTTACATTTGATGTTTTGATCCAGCTCTGTGGTTGAGCATACCATAACTCTTCAAAAAATATTTGTTTTCCATTATAAGACGCATCAGGGCAAAACCGCAGCGATTGTGCAGATCCAAAAATAGGCGCCTGCTTATAAAGTACAGACCGCAAGAACAGGTACTCTGCAAAACAAATCAATGGTTATGCGGGTATTTGCTAGTGCTAAGTAATTAACGTCGTTCTCCGTGGTGTACTGTTAATTTATTAGTATTCAGCCTTGAAGTCGACAAATACCAAACGACCATATGCATTCGTGATTAAAATTTCTGAAATTTGATAAGGTAAATTAATCAGGAAATCTGTGAACATTCCATAGTTTTCAAGCAGTTCGAACAAACGAATGATGCGGTATTTTCGCTAACCATGGGAGTTTGCAAAAAACTGGATTACCATTAGGCATCATTATACAAAAGTATGAATATTGTCATCAGCTACTTAAACGACAACAATTTTAGTTAATAGTGGGTCAATATGGGTTGTTTCACGAGAGGTCAGTCAAGTACTCCATAATGACCCAATGGACAAAAAACAATCTAGAAGTTGGACATCTGTTGTTTTCTAGTAGGCATTAATGCCATAGGAATAAGTTATAGAAGGACTACCTGTATTGGAAATTTAAGTTGTATATTTAACCTGTATCATCATCATATTAAGTTTATGCTTTTTTCTGTAAAACTATCTACCTTGTGAGAATATTACTGGTTACTAAAATTGTTTTTTAATTATTGTTAAAGATAAAGAAAAATGGATACATAAAGAATTTTGTGTTACAGTGCTAGTGATCATGGAATTTCATTCATTTCATCAAGGATCAGAAAATTGTATAGTATTTCATGATACATTTAGTAATTTCCTTATAATTTTTAAGGTTTTGTAGTGATTTCACCAATTTCACAATAATTTCATAATTTCAACAGATAATAACATTCTGCAATCTTTTGGTTAATCATATGTGAATCTAAACACGTAATTTAAAGTTGTTAAGAATATTGAAATAAATTGTTCAAAGTTAGCCAAAATAAACAAACTTGAAAGCAAACGAGTTATTTTAACTTAAAATTAAAAAAATGTGTATGAGGCATACCACAGAATCGGTATTAATGAATCTGTTTTATTTTTTATATTTTAACATCTTGTTAATTTAAAAAAGAAGAGTGAATGCAAATTTATAAAATGTTATAGTAAAATATCTGGACCAAACTAATTTTTATATCGACCTGTATCTACCATCAATGCAATTTAATTATTTATTTATATTTTTTAATAACATTGTGCTCTTAACAGCGGGGTCTTATAAAGACCACTTCTCTGAGGTTAACTTTAATATTGTTAAAATAAACAAAAGCGCATCAAAACGTTAATACTTATGACATTTTATTCATTCGTAAACAGATTTTGATGAGCTTCTGTTTATTTTAACAACGAATTAAAGTTAACCTCAGATTAGCGGTCTTTATGAGACCGGCCGTTTTTTAATATATCAAAAATCTAATAAGCATCCTGATCAATCACTTATTTTTCTACATGTACGTAGACTACAGGTGATAACTACAAATTGCGACAGCTCCTTGCGACGATTGTAAAAACTGGTTAAGAAATATCAGCTTGACCGTTAAGCAGTTTTCGGTTAACTGCTGTTTTTGATAAATCAAAAACCGGTTTATTAACTAATCTAAAAGTTTGTTTTTTAAAAAGGCGATTGTATGTTTTTCAGTTTTATACCTGGGTATAATCAGTTTACGTTCGATATATTTCGGTCTGTAACAGAATGGGCAATCTTCAGACGCTTATTTTTACATATACTAGACGTATTTACATGCGTGTCATAACAACAAAATATATATAAAGATCCTTAATTCTCCACATTTATATTTTTAAACCGGTTCTTAAATAGTTTTAGAAACATATTTTAAAGAAAAAACCGATTGAATAACCGATTTCTGAACCTGTTTGTAAACCAAACCGGCTAATTGGTTTATAAAAAACAGGGTTTTCGGGAAACCGGTTAACCGGTTTGCATTTTTTAAAACTTTACCATTATCAGTAAAAATAAGGCAAATTATATAAACGAAGTTATACTGGGTGAGTTTTTTAAAGTGTTACAAGGCGATATTTGGGGAGGTGCGATGAGAGGACATATTTTTGACATTTACCCCCTCTCTGTGTTGAGGTGGGGGGTAACTTTGGAATTTTAAATTGGATGATATACTTTTGTTTATAAAATTCAAATCTACATAAAAACTACATATGTGTACATTTTTTCTTATTTGCTCTTGACCGAATCCGCTTTGTCTGCTTATTAGTGGCGCCTGAAATGTTAGGGCGGGTACAAATTTCATTTAGAAAAAGAGTGAGAAAGTGTTTGGAAGTTGAAGGGGGACATTGCGAACAAATTCTCAGGCATGACAGACGATAAATGAGTTGAAATTAAATTGTAAATATTTTTTTATTTTTCATAAATCCGTAACCATAACCAAATAAAAAAAATGTTTTACACATTACATAGTTTTTTGTGTAGATTCTTATTTTATAAACAAAAGTACATCATCCTATTTAAAACTCCAAAGTTACCCCCCCCCCCCCCTTCAAAACAGAGAAAGGGGGTGAATATAAAAAATATGTTGAAATATGTCCCCCCATCTCCCTATCACCCTACCAAAATTTCATCAAAATATTTTAAATCGTTTTCAAGTTATCGCCTTGCAACAACACTTTAAAAAACTCATCTAGTAGAAATTTGACGGGAGTTATAAGCTTATCGGATAGCTCGAAAAAAAATTGATAAGTGAAACAACAAATATTACGACAGATGCTCAAATAAACCTCCTTCTTGGGTAGCGTATCCTAAACAATTAAAAATAGTACCTATATTAAGACTGAGGGTTTGGAATTTCTATTTTCAAACGCAACCCCTCAATTTAGTCTCATCTATTTCGCTCACAATTTGGACAGTTATTGTTTCGAAGTCCATGCACTAAAAGGGTGTTGTAAGCAGGACAACCACCTTTCTGCAACCAGATGTTATCGAATCCCACTTCTACTATCCGTCGAATTTCTGAAATTTGCTGCTGCAGCAGATCAAGATATTTGGGGCTTGTAGGGGAGCTATCGATAAAAAATGGGCCGATTCTATGTTCTCCTAACATCCTAACATACCACCCCAACCAAACATTTAATTTCTGGAAATATGAATTTGAAAACTGAAAAATACTTTTATGCCTGGTTTATGTCGACCATGCGATGCAAATGTCGAATCATCACAAACCACAATATTAATTTCTAACAACGTTTTCATTATCGTTTGCCATTTTTATCATATTTTCCCAAAATCCCATACGTCTATTATTCTCTTCAAATATTTTGTGTGCTTTCAGTGCTTTGTAACACCGGTATTATTTCTTTTCAAAACTCTTACAGTTCTATTACTTACATCTGCGTAGAGATTATTATAGGTTTTCAACGACTGCATACCCACGTGTATAGCGATAAAGGCATCAACTTCCTAGGAGCAAACACAATTTTGACTGCCGAGATCAAGATTACTTTGAAATCGTAAACAATAAAGTTTTAACCACCACTGTGTTCATTTCTTTGTGAGTAAACATATGGCACAATTGTTTCAACAGGGAGGTTTGGCATGGCTTTCCGGCTCACAATGATGATTCTACCCTTAACCATCCTGAAGTATCCCATTAAGAAATTTACATTCCTTCAGTATCTACCAAACATAATAACCTGATCCTTCCAGTTAACACAAACTACCTTTTCCGAATCACATCATAAAGTGCATGTGAGAAAGACTTAAACTAAAACAAGAATTTCCTTGATGTTCTCGTCTCCGGTTTCTTTTTTAGGATCGAAGACACGTTCTAGAGTTGTTATTGAAGGAAAAGTCATATTTTGATGTTCCTTCGAATTAATTTTTAACCGCCGGGAATGAATTGCCACCATTTAACAACTTTAACGTTTTCATAAATATTCATTTTGAAAAGTCACGAACATACAGTTTGTCTCAGGAATCTTTTACCCTGACGTCATGTGCATATAGAGCAGTTACGCAAATGATCTGGAATGTTCTTTTTTACTAACAAAAAGAAACAAATGTAAACACAAGTATAGATGATTTCCGTGTGATTGACATACCTCAAGTCAATGAAAAGATTCCTGTGACGAACTGTATTAGTATAATACAATTTAAAGTCCACTTATGCACGTCCCAGAAACAATTTGTCAATTTTGTAAACACCAAACACCTTTGAATTTTCGTTCGTCAAACACTACAACGGCCACGTATAAATTCGTATTGTGTTTACAATGGTTCGAGTGAGCTGCCGCAACCTGTATAATTCACACATTTCTGGTTGCTGCTACAATCTTTATTTGCAATGAGGCCGAATTTTCTTTAAGATTGTTTACATATTTAACGATTGTTTTACAAAGTTTAAACCTTCAAATTTTGTGTTAGTAACATAGTTGGCTAATGTATTTTGTATATTTTAAAGTTAAGACATTTATGTTTTATTTGACTACAAATCGTTGTCAGGAAGTTCTTCGTTCTGGAAATATTTATTCGTTTATAGAAATCTGCTAACCTTCCAATAAAATATGTATTTTGTAATATGTGTGTGACCATTAGCAAACGTAAATGATGTCGCGATACGCCTAAAGTCGGGGTAACTGGCAATCCTTTTAGTTAAAATACACTTGACACTAAGACTAAAGCTACTGTTGCGAGATTAATAAGAACACTTAAGTACAAATACTTGCAACGGACGTGGCAGTTCATAATAGTCTTATGAATTTGACAAATTTGAAGCTTTCACACACTAAAATTTGTCAAGCTCGACCCCTAGAAAAAAGTTTTACAATTCTGCTGAAAGAATTTGCTCCCGCCGGCACGTAATTTTTATGATCGAGTTGCAACAGTTGCACTCCTGACCACGTACTAACCATACACCTTCGTCCAATATTTCGGCTTACGAAGTAAACCCTGCATAAATTTACTCTAATCTATTCGTGAGATTGAAATATCTCCAGCTTTCTAGAGAAAGGCACGTTTCTAAACATCGGTTAAATATTTGCTTGTTGTAATTTTAATATGACATTTTGCCTAGGAATTCTACCTTAAAATATTTATGATACAAATGGCTTATAGCTAACTAAAGTACAGTATATTCCTACAACCGCGTATAGTTCATTTCACTAAAGAACGGAAATCGGAACAATGATTAAAGAGTAGATAGTTTTTTAGCGTAGCCGGCAAGATACTGATGAAATAGAATAGGTTTGATGAAACTTGCAGGGTGTATAAAATTATACTTGTAAACGTGATATCTTGAAAATAGTACGTTTTTAAACTGCCGTGAAATGTTTGAGAAACCTTGTAACATTGTCTACATTTAGTCCTTTTTGTAATTTTTTATTTACAATTTTTATAGTTACCGCAATTTTCTTATTATTGTTTATTTTGTATATGTATGTATTATCGATAACCTCATTTTACCTTGCGGTGCAGAAGCTGGTGCGTTAGGCGTTTGCATCTGGCGGTACAATGCTTAACTTGCCCCGGATTCGGGATACAAAATTGGAGCTCGCTTTTTGTGCTTGCGCAGCAACCATTGTGTGAGGTGTGTGACAAGGTGATATGTTGACCTTGTTATTCTATCTCTTAGGTCTGGGGTTCTGAGTATAGCACAGTTAATTTGGTGCCAACTGCGAATGGTCTCACCGAGCCCGATTCCAATCGCCAAGGCTGCGGAAAAATTCCGACTCCTGCAGGATTCGAATCGAGGACTTGCTTAATGCAAGTCTAGCACCTTCCCAACTGCGCTAGCGGCATCTTTATTTTTCAAATAAATTTTATTTAAAACCCAGTTTAATTGCAATAGCTAACTCTTATGGAAACTATTTTCTATTCTTCAGCCGATAGCTCCCATTGGCGTTTCTCTTCGCTGGTTGTGTAGGGTGTACGTGACAATGTGACTAGTCTTGTGCAATTTTTCTACTCATTATAATTTAATAAATGTTTGGCCTTTCCAGGACTTCTTACTCAGTAGTAAGTGCAATAAGTGTAAATAAAGTTTCCGATCTATTTAACTATTGGAATGTTAAGACGTTTAATTGCTTAATATTAATTACGATATTTTGTCAAAGTGTTATTCATATACACATTGTTTAAAACCACTTACCATTGAGTATCGTTTTTATCTTTACATGTCCTATTTTTTATGTTGAAGATTAAGTATGTTTAAAAAAACTACAAAGTAGCTGTAAGCGCGCCCCACTAAAGCTACTGGTTCGGTTTAATTGAATAATTATCCACGCCGAAAATAATGCTTCGGGGGATGAAAAATTAATGATCGATACATTTCAGAACTTTGTTTAGTGGTTATGAACTTAAGTTCAATTTGGTGACACGAAAGCTTTGGGAATGGGAGCCCCAGCGGCGCCTGAATTACTAAACATAATTAACGTTTCAAGGACGCCTGAAAAATAGGTATCTCCTTACCTGAATTAGCTGGATAGGATGCCGATGGCAGCAGTTGTCAAACAATGCGCCGCCGCCGTCTGCTGATTCGTCGGCTTATCCTCCCGAGATTCGCCCTCGCAGCGGAAGCTCATCTCGCGAATGTGATTAGATTTGTGTTACGGTCTATTTCTATATGTAGATTATCGGATTAATTTGCATCTCCGTGTGTTTATGGAGGAGTTGCAGAAGTAATTTGCTTAGGTACGTGTCTTGGATTTCCGCGCAAAATTTTTCGTTCTGCGCTTGTGGTAGATAGAAGAAAACTGATATTCAGGCATTGGCTTTCTGCGAAACAGCATTTGTAATTAATTGCAATCTTATAATGTAAAAGACTTCCAGCTTTTGAACCTACAGTATGAGTTTTTGATGCAGTTGATTTTACTTTTATAACACCTTATTCCTTATAAAAACCTATATTTTAGAGACACCTTGGGAAATTTATACTCATAGAACCCTTCGCAGGTATTTGTGCAGGTCGATATATGGACCTAATTTCTTATTTAGAAAAGACCTCCTTGACCGCGCATTTTTTAAAATTGGGCATGTCGTCAAATTCCATTTGTCCATTTGTCTTGTTTTCAGGATGGACTATAATACATATTATACGAGTATATTATTTAAAACTTATAGCGGATAAATGTAAATAACATACGAAAGATAAACCGTCTTATAAAAATACGTAGCAGCAGAAAAATTCATGATTTAAAAATCGAATGACATTAACGTCAGTAATATTTTTCAACAAAGTCAACACCAGTTACTTATCTTTGCAGAAGTGGCTAAGCTTACCTGAAAATAATAGGGTCTGCTATTACTAAATTCAAGGAAGGTATGTTACGGTATAAAACTGTTTTTACAACACTCCGGGGTACGAGGGTGCCACAAGACTTATCACGTCCGGGAAATGTCACCACTTGCCCTAAAATTCTCGAGAACAGACTAATAGCCACGGCTGAATACGCTCAGGGAGATGGGCGTGGTTCTACGAACGGGACGCCGTAGGGACAAGCGTGACGACATATACAGGGTGTTGAAAAATAAGAGGGCGCCACGGGTTTCGGAAGGAAAGCCACGTCTGACAGAAACCCGAAAGCCAAACGGGGTTGTAATGTGTGTAGCTCTGAGACTCCTTGGAGACGGCAGCTGGAGCGTTCGACCTACCTTGACGCTCACAAAATTCGCCCAGGATCCGCTTTACACCAATCTCACACAAGTCGCCAATCGGGCGACGACATGTTACAGAAAAGGGGGGGGGGGTCGTCTTAGCCATTACACAAAATAATAAGCGCCTGCAAATGGCACTGTATAATGAACTTCTACGCACACTGCGTATCGGCAGGGTGTGTTGAAATAAACATGAGCTATTACACAAAATAATAAGTGCCTGCAAATGGCATGGTTCGAGTGACAAGTCGAGCTCATTAAGTATAAATCGTTCACTTAACGCCACCAGTGGAAGGTCAAGCTACAGCGGAAGACGATCACACGCGTGGAAGACTCGAGGCCTCCTTCGGCGCGCACTCTTTTTAACTAGCGCGGAATTCTTCTGAACGCCGGGCCGGCAGCCGAAGCATGCAGTTCGCGTAAATATAAACAGTACCGTACCGTAGCTTCTCTTGGGGACGTCCGGTTCCAAGGGCTCCAGCTGGTAACCAGACGAGTTTCCCA
Source organism: Agriotes lineatus (assembly GCA_940337035.1). NCBI lineage: Eukaryota > Metazoa > Arthropoda > Insecta > Coleoptera > Elateridae > Agriotes > Agriotes lineatus. Next base: position 6,086 of record CALNHX010007766.1, on the reverse strand, counting down.
AGGCTACGAAACAGGGGGCAAAAGGGGCTCGAAGCGTCGACGATGGTGATGTCCAGCAGATTATTCTCTAAGAGTAAAGATGCAACCGGAATTAACGACAAGGCACGCCGGATCACATGTGAAATTAACCAGGGATTAGACCGCCCTCCATTTGATCATCCTCAACAGCGGTTATATCGGCCCCCTTCACTCAAGGCCTTGCGACCAACTCACTCGACATCTGGAGAACCAATCCTCGAAAAACACCCTTGCAAGCCCCACGCGGACGTCATCCCCGAAGGGTTGACGCCGCGGGCCGCACACCCGGATGCCAACTTTCACTAAAAATGCTGCGCCGGCCGCACGATCGATAAAGTAGTGGGGCCGGAGAGCTGTAGCTTGCTCTCTCGCACCCATGGCCATGACCTACAACGAAAGCCTTCTTCAGCAAATTCACGACTGCAGCGAAGCAATAAATAAACACGTGTGTGGCGAGAGTTCAGACTGAAGCGATAACACAGATGTGAGCGTTAGAAAGTCAATGCCTGCATAAAATTCTATATGCTTAACGTCAAGCGGAATAATACGAAAAACCCATATACAAGTGGGGTCGTAATTTAGAAAATACGCTAATAGCCGTACGTTCGTACCAAACTAAAAATGGGTTTTCCAAACAATACCTGATTAATGGATGATGGAGAAAATAATTGGTATTGAAGCACTTTATACATTTAATGAGTACAAATTGAAAACTGAAGATTTTACTAAAAGTAGAAAATGTAAGATGCATACGCCATTGTAATTGAGATAAAGCAGTGGAACTTCTGATTATATTTAACATTACAGAACAATGGAGAAAAAACGCGGATTTTGCAATAGAAACTTAAATGTTGAAAATATTAGAAGAGCACAGTATAAATTGCAAAGATGCGTTTGTGATAATATAATAAAATTACCAGTTGAAAATGCTAGAGCTCAAGCATTGCCAGATGAAGTCCTAGACAGCCTTTAAAATTTTGCATAAAAAATCCGAAAAATTGGTCCACCAGTTTGCCCATGTTCCTTACGAAATAGGAGGTTGGTTCTTCAGATATTCCAATTCGGCTTTTCCAAAAAACGTACAAACACACAGTGGACACCATTAACAAATTCAGATGCGACTACGTTTTACGTAGAAATAATTATACAATGAGGACTAAACCCCCCCCCCCCTCCCCGCTCCCAATTTTTGAATGAGTCAACATTTTAAAGTAATAAACTATCGTGTGTTTAAAAAAACGCATTCGCAGCATGCCATGATCAAATTGAAGTTTGTCATAACTTGATACATACCCATTGTAGCAAATGAACTAAATTACATCTTGATCTTGAACTATTTTTCTAGAAATATACAAAACACCAAATAAAAACAATTTTTATTGACTGTTATGGTTAATACACACGTTGTTGTGCAAATGCCATCTTATTTTTCTTTTTGCTTGATACAAGTAAACTTAATGCGGTGTAAACTTTTACCTGTCACAGTGACAGCTGTTTTCATAAACAAACTGCAGTCTGACATTCACCTACAGATTTAAGTTAAGACATGACTAGATCTTCTATCTTTTTAAGTTTATGAGTTTTTTTTAACCCAGAATACATCTATTTTAGATGTTTGTACCCAGTTATTTATTGTGTTATGTTGCTACGGATAATCAAAACTTTCTGAAATTATAGCTACGTACTGTATTAATGAGACCTTTCAAATGACGTACCGCATGACCGCTTTCCATTTAAAAAAATTGATATAGATAATTGCTACAGCAATAATTCAGTCTATGATAAATAACCTTTGTTCTGGAGTTGAAGATATGCGTAGGATTACCCATGGTTCGGAGACTAAATCAATCTGTGCAATGGTATTTATATAAGATAAGCGACATTCTTCGAGGGGATATTAAAAGTTGAAGATAATTATGGAATTATGGCACATACAATATGTTTAGGACGCAGTATACAAGAATCAAATACATTATAAGAAAGTTAGGTCTTCAATATACAGATATGACAACACGCCACAGACATAACAAAAAGAAAAGTCGAACTAAAAATAATAATTGAACTCCTTTGGTCAACTACATATAAGTAGCTCACGTAGCAAGCAGGTACTTATTAAACCAAATTATTTCAGAATGTGCTTGTGTAGGGTAATAATATTCATATAAGGGGGCTCCGAGTTAAATAGTTTTAATTTCGTATGAAGCCAGATAACTTTAAACGATGACATTGTATACTTCCGGTGAAAGGTGTTACACGTCGAATAAGCTAAAATGGTCAGACTGACATGTTGCCTTGTATGTATGATTTGGAAGTTCGACAATGACGCTGCGAAAATACTCTCTATATTATATCAGTTCTCACACGTTGAATCTAAGTTGTCCGTTAATTATGTCACAGACGGAATCAACAATTGATCAGAATCCCAAATAATGTAATGAAGCGTAGCATGAAAATTTAATGTGTACGCGGATCCTGGTTATGAATCCACCTCATTTACCTTATTGTTCCGTAAATTATGCAGGAAATATGCCGTGATCAGCTATAAACTATAAGTACCTACGTGACTTCCCATACTGATTTCGTATGCAGATACGGATCCGATCAAATTGGTGTCCTTCTGAAAAATTGACTGCTGATGGAAAATTGCTCTTTTTGTATCTGTTTAAGTACTTGCCGATTATTAGTATTCTCTTTGAATTTAAAAAACGCTGCGCCCATTCAGTTTTTGCACAGTGCTTTTGCTTTATTATCGCCATTAGAGATAAAACCTGCCGTGTAAAAACAATTTAGGCGACAGTGTAAAGTTACCTCAATCAATAACGAAACATTTTCCGAAATACATAAAGGCTTGGAGCGCGTGATTGTTCATACGGTTAATTTATTATGTATGGAATGTATTTGTCAATATTTGTTCATGGTTTATCCTACTATGCGGCAACTTTTACCCAGGAAAATTGCTTCGGTTTATTAAATTTCAACGTATAATTGTAATGTTTTGGTGTATCAGAAATTAATGATGATTGATGTGCGACTTCGGCCTGAAAACTGTGTATATGGACAAAGCTATTTTTAATTTTTATATCGACTCATATCTAACTGTACACATACAAATTCTATGTATTTATAATACAGTAATTCTAAAAAATGTTATTGTTTTAAAAACCTATCCAAAACCTATTTATAATAATGCAAATGTTTTAGTCGATATATGTGAATGACTAGTAAAACTACGCCACATTAGGATTTATGCAGAATAGTATATTACACAAGTTTAGAAAAGTACAGTTTTACTAAACATTTATATAAAAGCATTATACCACATGTCCATTAAAAAAGGCGGCTGTGGAAATTCAAACGTATGAATAATATGTTGGTGACATTGTAAGTCTATGTAAAATTCGAGGTTAGCAGGTTAGGTTTCCCGTCAGTTTTGACACAAACTGACGCAAAACCTAACCTGCTAACCTCGAATTTGACACAAACTGACACAAAACCTAACCTGCTACCGCAAATTTGACAGTGACATTATCATATAGTAAAGTGACATTTCTATGCACCAAAGTGCAACTTTATGGATTTTGAATTTTGTAAAATAGCACATTATTATACAAAATGCGAAAAATAATATTACTACATTCAAGCACTAAGTAGGTTTTATTAATATTATTTATATTTTATTTATTTGCTATTGCTAATATCGTGGAATGTAAGAACGTCATTTTTAATTGTTACAAGCATGAACCCCTGATATAAGGGTGTTCACTGAGGTAACCGGAAAACTTACACAGATCGTTCTATAGGTGAATCTGAACAAAAAAGTTCGTAAGATCTACACATTACCCTTTTTCTGTGACGTTCTCTCTTTATTTAACAATAGGGAACTGGACGAAACAAAAAATCTGCAGTTTTTGTTCAGCCCCGCTTTAATTATGGCTTGTTTTTATAATACTGTCAATCTGACATTTGTCAATAATGACAGTAAAATAACTGACAATAACAAGCAAGCGAGCAAGCCTAAAATCTTATTTTAAGCTTTATGGAATTCTTCAAAGAGGAGAAACGTCGGATTACATAGGTGAAGAATGTCTTGGTTTGAATAATATGCTATTTAGAGCATCCCTTACTAGTGATGCAACAAAAAAAATCTGGTGTGATACACTCACACAACTTCCTTTTACAGTGATCTTATAATTAGTCAAAAATTTCATTTTGAATTTTTAACCATTTGTTAAAAATTTTCAAAAATTACAAATTCTACAAAAACGGTACAAAATCGAGTGTTAGTTGAAGAGACAAATTTTCTCTAGAATTTTAAGGTGAATTCAAAAATGTAATAATATACCGGGTGTTTTATTTAAAATAGGAGTTAATAAAAAAAATTGAAAAAAAAAACAAAAGAAATCCATTTTAGAAGTATTCAACTGAAAAATCACCTATCTCACATCAATACACATTAAAAATGTAAGAAAAATGTAAAGTTAAAAAAAAATCGTTAGAGCCGTTTTTGAAAAAATCGAAAAAAACTGAAAAATCACAAGAGTAAACACCTACTTCCGGTTATGCGATTTTCTTCAAAAGCTTGCTGTCTCATCTACATAGTACACAAAACGTATATATGAAGTTTCAATGCCATACCTCTTTTCGTTTTTGAGATATTCTGTTCACAGACACACAGACAGACAGACAGACCAATGAAAAAAAATATGTTTTTTGGGATCAGGGGACTCTAAAACGTGAAGATCTGTTGAAAACTCAATTTCGAATTTTTGGGGTGAATCCAATACTTCCTTTATAGTAGTAAAAGGAAGTAAAAAAACCGTTCGTTTTTTTAAAACCTGTTTTTTTTTTTGTTAAAAAAAGCGGTCTGGTTTTTTTTAATACGTTTTTTTAGAATTAAAGTGTAGTGAATAACAAGTAATATTCTTTGGAAAAACTAAAAACAGATATTTCTAAATAAAAATAATACATTTCATAGGTCAAGTGAATTATAGAATTTATAATAACTTCTTCTTCTTAATGTAGGACCATGTCCTGTTAATACAAAATTTTGCCTATCATTTTAGTTTTAATTTATAATAACAAAAAAAACAAATATTTCTAAAGAAAAATAGAAAAATTGCCGAAGTGGATATACAGGGTGTTAGGGAAGTCGAAGGAAAAATTTCTAGGGGTGAATCCTTGGCCCAAAATATGATGATTTAACTCAACTTACCTATATACAAAGTTGCTTAGTTTAGCCGCTAGAGGACTTTAAAAATGATTAGCTTTTTTAAATTTTTTCAATTAAGTCGAAAAATCTTTGATAGATTTTATTCATTGTTTGGCCATGCGTTTTTACCAGTAAACTACAGCTTTTTGTGGAATAAACCGAAAATTACAGGGTGTTTAAAAACTTTGTCGTAATTAATTATTCATCCATATTTTTTAACCCCCTGTATAATCACTACCAATTTTTTTTCTGAATAGTTACTTTATTTCAGAAGCTAGTATTTCCTCTCTTACAAAATATTTTTTGTGGCTAAACCGTTTACCCAACTAAAATTTTGTAAGAGAGGAAATAGCTTCTAAATTAAAGTAACCGTTCAGAAAAAAAAATTGGTAGTGATTATACAGGGGGTTAAAACATTTTAAAAAGCTAATAAGTTTTAAAGCCCTCTAGCGGCTAAACTAAGCAACTTTGTATATAGGTAAGTTGAGTTAAATCATCATATTTTGGGCCAAGGATTCACCCCTAGAAATGTTTCAGTCGACTTCCTTAACACCCTGTAGAAATTATAATAATGCAGAAATTACTCGCTAACAGACATGGCTGACTCCTCAACTGACTTGGAGTCAGTATCCATGCAGTTCACGTCGCCCATGGTACTGTCTGATGACTCTGATGAATCACTAACGTAACTTGATTCGTCGATCAGCTCGACAGTTTCAGTGCTGGGTCCAGCTTAAAAGAACTTCCAACAGTAGGGGTGGGGTGGGGGTGCTCGCATAGACGCATGCATAAGCTTTGCTGTTCTCTGAGTAATGCGTAATATGAGTAGGCAGTAGGTATAAAATGTTACTTTTGTTTA